>JAHWFO010069447.1:95915-115116 GCA_023313115.1 Rhysida immarginata | reverse complement strand
GATAATTTCACGTTTTAATCTAAAAGTCGACTAATTATATTTTGTATTTTCGTTTGCTATCTCTTCTTTACTTTTTAGCTTACGTTAGATGTTAACAATTGAAATTTTTCAAGATAACATTCATATTTCGAAATTTGGGAAATTCTTGGGAAATACTAGTACTTTGAGCAAACGATTAGCGCTCCTTATTGATATAACCAAGTATTTAAATTAAATTGAGAAACGAGTTAATTTAGAATAATCAGCAAATGAATGAATTTTAATATGGACTCAGTAATTGACAATCAAATTAGTAATGACACAAGCGGATTCGGGTGCAAAATAATATCAGTTATTAATGTTATGACTTTTTGCACTTGTTTTGCTTGTTTAAAAATAACAGAAAACAAATAATTTTAGATTTTTTTATTTCTGCCACTCTTTTCCAGGGTGAAAAAAAGAAAAAAATTAAAATTGTGATTGATAAAAATTCAAAAATTTAAAATATCTGAGGTTTGGCGTGGAAAAAAACAATCTTCATAAGACCATTCTTCATTTACTCTTTAATAAAAATTGTGATTGTTTTATTTTTCTTGTGTCATCACCAATGACATCAATATTTCTTAGAATTGCGTACAACTTTAAAAATTCAATATTCTAAATTTTAAAGAAACATCAAAATTGATTCCTTTTTATACAAAAATTAAAATACTTGTAATATGTCTCTAAAATTGGGATTCGATCAGAAAACAGTAAAAAATATTTTCAAGATGTTTTATCAAAAATAAATTGATTTATAATAAAAATATAGATGATACAAAACTTTACCAGTAAGTGGATATTAATTCCAAATATGATAATTAAAAAAAAATAGAAGAATGCCCAAGCATTTAAAAATTTAAAATTCTACGATTTTCAATTCGTTCTTAAAAACACTTTTGAAAATAAAATTTTTAATTATACATTTTATTGATTAATTATAAATTATGGACATTTTGAAAAAAATTTGTATTATTTTTAATCTTTTTTCAAATGCCAAATATAGATAGTTTAGAAGGAATCTATGAAAAATTTTGTCTAATTTGTATAAATGTTATACAGTTTTTCAGTATTTTTTTTGCAGTTTCGATTTTTTAATTTTCAATTAAAAGCAGAATTTACAATTAAACATGTAAATATGAAACACATGTGATCGTTTATTAATTTTCTTTTTTTTTAACAATTAAACATACAATAACTGATTAATAATTTTATTAACTATTTTATCTCTCGATGAAAGCAAAGCTCCTAATCCACAGATCTTGAGCTTGGCCATGCGCCAAGATTTCCTGGCACGCGCATGCGCATAACGTCCGTGTGCCGAGGCACTCCCGCTAGACACTCTACCTACTACCTATTGAACGCGATAAAGTGAACTCTTCCATTTCACCTTACAGTGAGAGAACTCTACCTCCTCGTGTGCGTGGACGAGTCAGAAGAAAAGACGAACCAGTATGGATAAGTCGGCAGGCAAACTAAGAAACTTAATACAACAACCTAGTATTGTTTCAAATTTCCGAGACAACTTTTTCCCCTATAATACTTTACAAACAGTCAAAAATTTTTAAACGCATCATGCACGAACCATCGACAACATTCATATAGAATTATCACACAATATGTGCTCACCCAACAAATGCTCAACTAACCTGACGTGACTATCCATGAGGACGCAAATAATAATAATAATAATAATAATAATAATTCCCTTTAAGTCTTCTTGGACTTAGACTTTAATTTGTAGGAGTGATCGTTCGTTGAGGTGTACATGACACATTTTCATGAATTACTACAGAGTTCAGCACTCCTTCTGTAAATATTTAACAAATGATAACAACTAAAATCTTGTATAGAGCCGAAAAAAATTGAACATTTCGACAAGAATCGTGTTTCCGTTTGGGAGATTCAGATCAATGATTTGGTGAAGAGAATACACCCATCTCCTTTCTCCGGAAATATACATATTGTAGCGCCCTCTCTGGTTCTCTTCGCCGCCCCCCCCCCACCTTCTTTGGGGACTCAAAATAATTGATTCCCCACGAACTTTGAACTTTATTTGTTGATTAGAAAGGGTAGTGTTACGATTATGACGATTTAATAACTCCTTATGATGATATATTACATTCTTGAGAAAACTTGTGCTTGACATTAGTGTCATTTTACGATTTATTAGTTTTGTGAATTGAATGGACAATTTATACGTCTTATTTTACTACAATGTTAATTTCCAAAGACCAAGATTATTACTGACCCTTGAACTTTCTTTATTGTGTTTAACGACGACTTCGACAATCTAAAACGCGTTTGACGCGATTGGTCCTATCGTCCAGGCTAACGAGATAATAAGGCCTGTAAGCGGATAACTCACCTGACCAACTGGGTGCTAGTAACAATCCAACCTTCATTGTTTCCAACAAAAGGAAAAACACTGATTGTTACCATCCAGGATGGAGGCAATGAAGATTGGATTGTTGCTAGCACCCAGTTGGTCAGGTGACTTTTTCGCTTCCAGGCCTTCTTATCTCGTCGGCCTCATCTTATCGTCCGTTTTACTTCCGATTGTTTTGTTATGAGAGAGATGGTTAACAATGCGACCTCTCGTAACGTTGCGGCAGTCTGCTCGGAAATTTAGAAGGAGTCGAAATCGTCAATGTTGACAGGAAGAAAATAATCAAGGATAAAAGGTTGAAGAAGCGACGATGACCCGTTTTGTTTTTCGGAGGGATCATCTCAAATATCCCCCCCTCAAAGATGTATTCTCATGTGAAACTATGGGTCTCAACTTCTGAATGAATAAGATTGATGAAGGAATATAAAAGCCCATGGAAATAATATATATAATAATTTAAACAATATAAATTATTAAAAGTTCTATTTTTAATCAATCTTGGAAACTGTTATAATTTCGCATTTTTTTTTTCTTTTTTTGAGTTACCCCTTGGGATTATCAAGCAATTTGAATTTGTAATTTTGAGCGAATAAATCCTGTCCTCGCTATTGAGTATTAAGGGGGCCCAATTTACGTATTGTAGAACTTATTGACGTCAGATTTTCCTTCTTGATTTAACAGTTTGACTCCCGTATTTTGTTTGATTGAAGTCGGTCTAGTGACCGAAACGCCGGTAATGCATCTCCGCTGTTCACGGGCATTACAATATCTAATGTGTGGACAGTTATTGCTTATAAAACGGAACTGATTGGTAATTATCAAGGAACAATGACTGCTCGCCAATTTGTGGAAAAATGGGAAATCATATGCCAGCTTCATAATGGTGATCATACCTCTTACTAAACTTGGTACTTAGTCGTCGATGCACTATGTCTAAAGGTTGCCATTACGAGAAAAATTAGGAGCACTAGATATAAGATGTATTGTAAATAAAGAACGTGCCTTCAAACTTGCAGATTGAACATTCCTTGTTGACAAAATTTAGAGGGGAATGTGCCTCTGAATTTTGAATTTGCTGTAAAACAAGACGCAATCATCGTATCAAAATAGGAATAAAAATGGCTGCCTCCCACAAGTTATCCATACTTTCTTTTTACAGTGCTTTATCTGGTACTTGTTGACGACGGCAAAGCCTTGGAGTGCGGGGGACTCGAGCGACGGATAATCTCGTTCCCATCAGCCGAAGCAAAAGCGAGAGGAGCCGTCAAAGCGAAGGAATACGGCGAGTTACGACGATAGTGATTTGCCACGAAGTTTTACTCAACAATTGTGGAGCGAACTTATGTAAAACCATTAAAAGCACGGGGAGTGATTTCCTAAACTCCGTAGAAGCCGAGCAGTGGACGGAAAGCAGATTGCAGCATAAAAACGATGTGATCTGCTGTCGTCGATTTCATCGCTATGCCGGGATCATTCCGTTTGTTTTTCAATTCTTCGCTCGCCACTATAGGATATTTATCTCAATGGAGTGGAGCGAGTAGTTAGCACGGAAAAACTGTTAGATGTCTCTCTAATTACGTATTTTTATTCTCTCGTCTACGCTTTGGAACTTGCCTTATCATAAAGTTGAAATTGAAGCATAATTTCACTTCAGTCCTACCAGCAACATTTTGTCTTACTTAAGAACTGGCTAGGCAACTTAAAATAGTGAATGTGTAACAGTATATTTTTCTTTCACTCATTTATTGTGTCGTTTTGCTAATGCATATTAATGAATTACATTTTTAAGATTTTCCCGAGCTGGACTAAGAACAGTTTATTAAATGGTGTTCGATGATCAGGACTTTATGCAGTACTGTGTAACTTATTTCATTAAATTTACTCCTGGGCTAAATAACAGGTACTGTTCGTTGTTCATATAAATTGGTGTAGCCCATATAAATTGTCTGTAATTAGTTCTTAAATTGTAAATTTAAGATTTTTTTTAACTCTTTAGCTAATTTATGCCTAGATAATTCTGATATTGTCGTTCTTGAGGCATTTACTTGTTTTACGTATGATAAGTGATGGTTAGTCTGTTGAGCCATAGGTAATGCTTTCATTACAATCTATTCATTAGTTTGTAATTGTCATGTGAATATTTGAGCGAGAGTACGCAGTGGAATAGCAATGACAGAGAAAGGCGGATGTAGAGTAATTGAATAATAAATATGTTTATTGAACAAGCTTACTAACTATTTGTATAGCAAATTGAATTAATTAAACTGAACTTATTAACTACTTAAGCATGTAAAACTCTTACTGTTTAACAAACAATTAATTGGCACAAAAGAGTTGCAGTATCAAATATAACTAAATGCCTTGATACGTCTCACTTAAGCCTCACCTCATCGTATTTTGGTGAACTTTTTTTTGTTTTGTTTGGAATTTGCTGTTGAACAAATGTGCAATTGGAATTTTTTGTGTGTCTCTTACGGTTTTCGAGATTCCCTGTATTGGAATTTGCGTAACTACATTGGTATCCAAGATAGGAAGGGGGTAGCAGACTTTCGACTGGC
Organism: Rhysida immarginata; assembly: GCA_023313115.1. Taxonomy (NCBI): domain Eukaryota; kingdom Metazoa; phylum Arthropoda; class Chilopoda; order Scolopendromorpha; family Scolopendridae; genus Rhysida; species Rhysida immarginata. The sequence continues at coordinate 110,151 of JAHWFO010069447.1, read as the reverse complement.
ACTGTATATCGTAGACACCGCTCTAATTCACAACTCGTCGCTGGCTTTCATTACTTGTTTATTCTAAAGCAGGCTGGAATACAATTAAGGAAAATCATGGTGAGTAACGAAGAAATAATGTGTTGCGTAGCCTATCTTTTCCGTAGTAAAAGAAATGGCAATACGTACGCCATGGCAAGAAAGAAAAACTAAGCCACATTTAAGCGGGCAGAATAAAACCCAGCCTCTGAATTAAATACGGTTCCAGTCCGAACGGTCATATACAGTCCGCGAATTAATGACGAGTAGCGGAGCTCGTAACTTTCCAGTTCACAGAAGGCACGTTTCGATATACCAACGGAGCGAAACAGTTGAAATTAGGCGTTCACCAGAAAACTTATGGGAATGGAAACATTAACGTTCGTAAAAAGTTCAGCGGAGCTGACATAGAGATGCAAGCCAAACGTTCGCCCACCTTATTACAGTTCCGTGAGAGCGTGACGGCTATCTCGAAGCTCCCGTCGAATGGCTCTGTTCTCTGGCGACTCTCCTTCCCGTCTCAGTTTATTAAGCACGCTGGTGGTTCTACCGCTCCAACGCATCGTTATCTGAAAATTCCATTCAGAGGATTTCTTGCCACGTTGACACACGGGTCTCTGTTTTTCCCTTCTCGTGTCGAACTCTGTTCCCTTCTAATTCCGAAACTTTTCCTCTCTCTTTTCTTGATTTCTAGTTCTCATCCCGAACGACGTCGATCTTGCTGACGTTGATCACCATTACGTCGTTGGCCCCGAGAATTACGTCCGTCCGCTTTCCATGCCGATGAATAGAAAACCTATGTGCGAAAGCGACCGACGCTGTCATTGGAATCTTCTATGTTATGCAGGGTTCCATGACAGTAATTATTTTCTTTGACACTTAAATGGAATTTGTTTAGCCGTTCGTGGCTTGTTTAAATTTTGCTTGATCTAAGATTCAAACTTACTTTAGTTAGTTAAATTTATCAAAGCTAAATCATTTTGCTAATTATAATTAACAAGCTGATAGTACAGTTTAACCTGTACAGTGTAACGGCCACGTTGGCGGCCGGTTACGAAACCAAGAGCGTTGTAATTTGGTCACGTCACTCCAGAAATCCAAAAGAAGACAGAAGCTTAAAATTCTACTTAATGATTACTACGTTCAAGTTTTACTCATAACATATCAATATTAGATTTGGTTGAACCCTCCTTAACAGGTAGGAGAGGAGTTTATTATGATCAACAGGTAAAATACAAGATGACCCTTCTAGCAGGGGTCCAATTCAAAAATAAAATAAAATGAGTATGCTTAAGACCACACGACCGAAGTGAAAACTTTTATGGCGACTGTGATCGATTCTAAGTAATGCATAGGTGAATGACATTAATATTATTATGGATGTTGTTACTTGGACGAATCAGGAACAAGCCATAAATAATATTATATAGTATAAAACCATTTATTTTCGTTCGTTTTCTCATTAGATTTTCACTTATGCAGGGTGCTTTTGAAAAGGATGTCATAAGATACCTAGCGATTTCTGCTCCTTAAAATAAACGCAAGTTTTCTCATACGTTTTGTAGAAATTGCATTCCTTAAATGAGTAAACAGCTGGTGAAATTTGGTTAAAATCCGTCCATAACGTAAATAAAAGTGCATGAATGACATTAGTAAATAATACAGTTCGTTGAACAGTCGCTAGTATGAATGTGCATCATACTGCAAAAATCAATCCAGCCAAGAAGAAATGTAAACTGGTTTAAGGAGACTTTAATACTGTATCTCTCGATCATTTTTCCACTTGCACGTCTTAACTAATTTCTTGACGAGTTCATTTCTGAGGTCCAGTAAATACGAATCTTTCAGTGGACTGTGAGAATGGTCGAGTTTAGTGGACAGGTATTTCGCAGAAACCTATTAATGGAACACGTGGTGGTGTTAATTTTTTTTTTTCATGTGCTTTTGTTTACGTTATGGGCAGAGGTTAACCAAACTTCATGAGCTATTTACTACTTTAAGGAAAGCAATTTCGACAAAACGAAAGAGGAAACTTGTGTTTATTTTAAGGTGCAGAACATCGCTAGGTATCTCACTACATCCTTTGCAAAAGCATCCAGTAGGTCACTTCTAGATTACATACAATATATTAGCATTGAAAAGCCCAATGATACTGTAATGAAACCATTAATGATACCAATCCAACACGTACTATTAAACAAATATCTAGTATTATTAATTATTCGTGATATTCACTCATGGCACGTTGTTACGAGTTGTTTGATATATTACATGCCATATCTTAGCATTGAAAGTTACAACAGTACCATATGGCGCCATAAGGTAACATTAAGGCACGTACTACTAAACCAATAGACCTTATTCAAAACTCTGCGCATGCGCTTGCGAGCGTGATGCATTGTGGAATTGATAGTAACTGCAGCGTGATAGCTTCGCGCGCGTTCATTATCGTATGCCGCTGTTAGTCGTTACTGCCTGAGTATGAACTGTTAGTTTGATGCTAAAATGACAACTAACGATGTTAAGAAGAGCTCAAGCAGAGGTGGATTTACGTGCTGTGTTCCAGGCTGCTTTTCAAACTCCAAAAAAGACAAAGGTAACTTAAAAATTCATCTCTTACCCAAAGACAATAAACTCCGAGACAAATGGCTGCACAACATCTCTCGTGAAGGCAACAAAAAATATAAATATAAACTATGGAAACCTGATTTATCTAAGTTGCGATCTTACAGGATCTGCAGCTTGCACTTCGAAGAGGAAAAGAACTATATGAATAAGAACAGCAGAATACCAACGATCTTTCCTCTCAAGGAAAAGAAAAAAAAAATCACAGACGGAATCGTATCTCCACTACTTCATCGCATGCTTTGCAAGCCAACACTGAAGCCAACGCACAAGATATTAGAAATGATAATATTGAAAGTCTGCCTGGATATGCTATTTTTAGTGATGTTCAAAATGATAGTGAAGTCCAAAATGATAATGAAATCCAAAATGATAATGAAGTGTAAAATGAGAGTGATGTGATTAAAATGATTACACCCGATCAAAATGATTTTAATAATGCCTTAAAAGAAATAGAACTATTAAAATTAAGAATCAAGGAACTAGAAAAAGAAAACGATGAACTCCTGAAGTTAAAAGAAGAGATTACTAAGTTAAAAAAGGAGAATAAAATCCTGAAGCAATCATCATTTTGCTATGAAAATCTAATAAAAAATGAACGTGCGCTCTCCTTCTACATAGGATTTAAATGTAAATCTGATTTAGAAGCACTTTTTGAATTTCTGGAACCTGATCTTGAACATTTGTTATATTACTATGGCCAAAACACAAACACTTCATCTCAAGATAGAGAAGTAATAGGTGGTGGTAGACCTAGAGCTCTAAGTCACAGAAATGAATTCATTCTTGTGTTATCAGGCATACATTTCGAGTTAATGGAAGAAGATTTGGCTTTCAAATTTGTTATATCTCAATCTACAGTATCAGGAATCTGGATCACATGGATAAATCTGTTAGAAAAAAGATTATGTGCTCTTCCCATCTGGCCTTCAAGAGATAGTCAATAAATATATGCCTGAAGAGTTCAGGAAAAAATACCCCTCAACAAGAGTCATTTTAGATTGCACTGATTTGTATATAGAGACTCCGTCTTGCTTTCGTATGCAATCCGAGACATTTTCCACATATAAACACCATAACACATGTAAAGGTTTAGTGGGTATAACTCCTAATGGTTTTATAAATTTTGTCTCCGATTTGGCACCTGGTCGGCTCTCTGATAAGGATCTTACAGAAAACTGTGGTATTGAACAAACTTGAACTCAATGATTCAGTTATGGCTGATCGTGGTTTTCTAATAGAAGACTCCTTAAAGAAGGTTTGTGCACACTTAAATATTCCCCCATTTTTAAATGGCAGAGAGTCATTAATCCTTGAGGATGTGGGAGAAACTAGAAATATTGCAAGTCTCAGAATTCATGTGGAAAGGGTTATTGCCAGAATTAAACAGGCAAGGATATTAAATCAAGCTTTTCCATTATCCATGGCACCAGAAATGAACAGAATTTGGAAAATATATTGTTTTTTAGTTAATTATACTCAAGGTCCTATACTGTAGCAAAGGAAACTGAATATTCCTTCAATAATCATTCCTTGTAAGATTCCTCCTTGAATTTATTAGAATGAAGCAATATCTAATTTTTCAATTTTTTTTCTCTGTGTTATTGTTTTATCCACATTGTTTATTGTAATTTTAAATGTACTGGTATTTTTTCATGTAATCAAGAATTTGTATAGAAAAGTAGGATCATGTTATTTATTATAATGATTTAATGGGTGTTTCTTTTTATTTTATTTACTGTTAGTCGAGTATTACAAAAAATGAGTTCCAGTCGGAGCCTGTATGGCCAAAAGGCCGACAAATGTTTGGTCGCCGGCAATAGAACCAAAAAGATACAAATTTGAAAATTAAAAAAAATAGAGAGACAGAAAGACAAAAATTTGAAAATTAACCAGTAGTTTTAACAACATTTATTGCATTACTGATTCCACATACCAGTTTCAGCTTTACAGTCATATTCAATGTTTTCTATGCTCTATATATACTGAGTGGCCAAAATTATTATGACCACCCCCTTAATACAGTGTTGGGCCACCTTTCGCTCTTATTACTGCTTGCATTCTTTGGGGCATGGATTCTATGAGATGTTGGTAGGTTGTAGGAGGAATTTGAGACCAACTCTGAAGAACTGCACCTTCCAATTCCTGCAGGTTTGATGGTGCTGGATCCCGCTGCCTAATGGCCCGTTCGATCTCATCCTATAAATTCTCAATGGAATTGAGATCTGACGATTGTGCAGGCCAACGAAGCAAGGTAAACTCTCCGGGATGTTCTTCGAACCATCTGAGGACGATGCCAGCCTTACGACAAGGAGCATTGTCCTGCTGGAAGTATCCATCCCCGTCAGAGTACACCATTAACGTAACGGGATGTACTTGATCTGCGACAATACTTAAATAATCTTGGGCACGCACACGTCCGTGCAGAGGAATCAAAGGACCAAAACAATGCCAAGAAAACATCCCCCAAACCATAATACTGCTGCCACCAGCTTGAAGTGTTGTGGCGATGCAGGTGAGGTCTATGATTTCGTGTTGTTTTCTCCATATTCTAACCCTGCCATTTACATGAAGCATTTGAAATCGTGACTCATTGGACCACATTACCGTTTTTCAGTCATCTACTGTCCAATCCTTGTGCTCTTTTGGCAAACTGGAGACATCTGCTCTTGTTCAAGGCTGACAGTAGAGGCTTTCGAACTGGTCGTTGGCTTCCATAGCCTAAACGGTGTAATGAGTGGCGAACAGTTCGTTCATAGGCGGTCACAGTTTGTCCTTGATTAAGATTTGCCGCTATTTGACGCACTGTTGCTCTTCTGTCGCCAATCTCCTTTCAGCTCGAGCATTGAGGAGCCTGTGACGACCACACGCTTGACGTCGAGTGCCGGTTTCTTGCTTGGTAGTCCACTCTCTGTAAACATTAATAACCGCTGCTCTTGAACACTTCACAAGTTCAGCTGTTTGATACCGGTTCCGACACTTCGCGCGCCGACGATCATCCCGCGTTCAAACTCAGTTAAATCACGTTTTTTGCCCATATCGTCGCAAAAAACACAGTGCAACTGATGGTTCACCTTAGCTCATTTGCCTAAAACTATCAAGTGGTCATAATAATTCGGCCACTCAGTATGTGGGGGTGCCGGTTAGAATATTCCTATTATTGATTCCGGTTAGTCATTATTGGTTTCATATACGGTTATATATACGTAACAAACGGTTATATATATATACGGTTACATATGTGCTCTATATGCATATATATGATAAGCAGAGTTGTGTCTGAAGGTGTGGGAAGCTATTTAAATGATGTGCAAGTCATTATCATGTGACATTGGCCAATCGATGATCTGTGAGGGGTGTCCGGATATTTTTGATCATATAGTGTATATATAAACCAGTTTCAGATTATATCTATCTGTATACTTAGTTTAAATGATTATTGAAATATTTAAAGAAATTATTCATTATAGAGAATATTCCTATCTGCAAATATCACAATATTATCTGTAATTTCATTATTTTCATTGTATTAATACACCTTATCATAAAAATTATATATATATATATATACATATAGACAGTGGGAAAAGCACTGGATATAGCTATATAGCTGAAACCGGCATGCATAAACCAAAATGCAATAAATGTTGTTAATAGAAACCATCTATTAATCAAGGATATTTAGCTATAGAATTTAAGAGGATGCAGCGTGATAATGTGTAATCTATATTTCACTGATATAACCATAGAAAGGATATTAAATTTAATAACTTGGTGTTCTTTTTTAAATGTAAATGCAGTAAATTAAAATGATAATAATAAATACAAAAGAAAAGTTGCCATTGTTAAATAATCTGTAGATACTGTATGTCTTGAAGGTTAATACCTTGAAGGTCTTGTTGTGAGGCAGAAAAATGATGAAAGTTCATAGGCACAATTTAATATGATCAAATTCTTAAGAAATAGTTCACAAGGAGTGAATGATGACAAAGTTTTATCATATTAAATTGTTCTTGTGAACCTTCATCATTTTTCTGCCTCGCAACAAGACGTTCTTCAAGACATCTACAGATTATTCAACATTGGTGACTTTTCTTTTCTATTTATTATTATCATTTTAATTTACTGCATTTACATTTAAAAAAAGGAGAACATCAAGTTATTAAATTTATTATCATATACTCCTTTCCTTTATTAATAGCAAAAAATAGTTGGATTAAAAAATGTTCTTTTTTTACATTATCAATATTAATTACTTTAAATTTGTATGTGGCCACAGATGTAAAAATAATAAGCAATGCAGTTTCTGTACTAAACATACATAATGGATAATTACTATAATTCATTTATTTCTGCAGGCATTATATTTTTTAAACTATTTACAGTAAATATAATTATCTTGTTATTCCTACATAAGAAATTTCTGTGGATTAAACTGCCCCAGGTTTACCCTTGCCGTTATCAATAAATCCAGAATCCCTCTGAATGCATTCCCTAAGTTTGCTAACTTTTTTTGATTTTGTATTTTAGTTATAATTTGTAAATTTAATATGTATTAAATCTGATGCAATTTAATTATGATAAGAGAGTTTCAATTATGGCAGGTTTAAATAAAATTTTAATTCAAAATTTACATAAACATTTTTTGTTTTACATTATGAAATGTTAATTCTGGCAGAAAATATTGAAAATAAAAGAGTCTTAGTTTCTCCATCATACTTGAAAAGAGCTTCAAATCTGGATATATTCTTTCAACATTAATTCCTGTTGGTGTCCACACCAAAAAATCACAAAACTTATAACCAGAGACCATGAGTTGTCCCTGAACTTGATAGTAATACTGATTACTTCTTTTTAACATAAATTAATCATTTTTAATTTACAAAAAAATTTGCAATCCTTACATGCATCAACTGGATCCTCATATCAGGTATTTTTCACCATCATCCTGCTGCATAACACCATCTGGGCTAGCTGCAAGAAAACCCACTGTTGGATGTATGAACAGCCCACATTCATCAATACTTAAAATTTTACCAAACTTGCTGTGCATGTCTTTGATATAGTCAAGTTTAGCTTTGGGTTCATTTGTTATACCCCACTTAAGAGCATCATTATTAGGTGTTTTGACATATCCACACACAGCTCGCAACACATTTTCAGGTTTCGCTCTGGTCATTGTGGTTTTGCCAAAATGTGAAGCGGTGATTCTGCTTGATCTTTCTTTATGCCACTTCATGTTTTCTGCTTGTCCCCTTGTCTGAATTTCCAAGTCATCAATGGCTGTGGTGTCACAAACATTTTCAAAATTTTCTAGCAAGCGCTGTACTACAGAGCTAGTTGAATCTGAGTACTTTTGATTCTCACAATGGGGAAGATATGGGTGATCCCAGATGATTACACTAGCCTTATTTTCTTGCAATTCAGATAAATTTTCTGTCGACGTTGAGATTTCTTCGTTGACTTGGGTTTCTGTACTGGCACTCCTACACAGAATATCCTTCCGCATATTTAAATGAGCTGCTGTACCCATGAAGGAAACTAATTTTGTTACCTGCTCACTGTTTTCAAGGCACTGATTCAGACACTCAAATGTTTTCCTCCTGTTTTCATTTTCCATTTGCAATGTTCTTTTTCCATATACGTGTTTTATTATGTCCAAATCAGAAAAAATTCTGACTCACATATTTTGGATCTCTTGGTTTATTCCAAGTCCTTAAATTATCAGTGCAGCTTTTATCTGCTGGTACAGCTTTTAATTCTAGTTCTTTTAAGTCAATAATAAAATACAGAGCACTGATTACATGTTTGCAACCTCCTCCCTTTCCAGCTTTGCATGTACACTCTCCAGACAACACTGAACCATCTGTTTTTTGGAGAGAAATTATAGCAGTGTACTTGACAGTGGTACGCATAGACGCCAGGATGTTTGCTTTCGCTGCCCATAAAACATCTGGAAATAAACAAAAAAATATAAGATGTGGCATGAGTTGGGGGAGGAAGTGGATCATCGAAAGAAGTATCATGTTTGTACCATTAGAGCACACGCCTAATCATGGTATATCACGTTCGATGTTGTTCGTGCTCTGTCGTATATTAATGGATTGGTGAAAACAGAGTGTGGTAAAGTTAATTCGTTTTTCAAGTTTTACAAAATGCTGAGCACCCTACTAATAAAGAAATCCGAGTTTTCCCGCGTTTTACCGGAAAACGTTTCACTTCCGAGCGTGACGGATCTGACACTTTCACTATTCAGCAAAATTTTGTATGCGGTGCGCCTATAGAAGTTTTCACTTCAAAAATAAAATAATTCATTCACTCTTTTCTTTTCCTATCGTATTCTTTAACACACTACGGTAACGAGATCAACAATAAATAATGTTAAACTTGTGACAAAATGTTTGAATTAAACAAGTAAGTAACAGCTCAGTGGGCAACAGCTAACGTCATTCCGCATAACTGAATACACTATGGAAGTTCGTAGGTCAAACAATTAGGGAAATTCGTTTTTAGGTCCGATTAAAGGTCGGGTCTCTTCGGAACGACAAACTCGGAAATCGGATAAGTTCAGTTTCAATTCCAATTTTTTTTAGGATACAAAGGGGTTATGTGCCTTATGGAGAGGCTTTTCCTTAAGGTGAGAGAAGAAGAAAGGGTTCAGAAATTTTTGAGAAAAAAAGTGGGTTTTTTTTTTTTTGTTTTTTTTTATTAACTCAATGCAGAGTAGGCAGTTAGCTGTTATAATCATATATTGTATAGTTGTTGCATTGATATAAATGAAAGCAGTAGAAGAAAAAGTACACCAGCTCCCGAGTTTACATTGTCCACTTGTATGAGGGCAGTTCGATCTTAATGGATCATTAATAGGTTGGGTTAAGTGTTCTTCATGGTTTTTGGCTATTTCAGAGCACATATTTACTGTATATATTAAGAAATTGGCTTCAAAAATTTTTATCTGAGCCCATTTAAAAATATTGTGCCTAATATTGTGATAAATGTGTTAATAAACTTTCAAGGAAGGAAGGAAGGACCATTTTGTACTGACAAGGTTAAAAACCTTTTGGAGTACATTTAACATTAATCTATAATGCTTTTAACATAAGTTTAATATAAAACTTCTATTAAGTTATATAACTTGAAACAAATAGCAAACATACATTTTCCTCAAACATCGTTTATTTTCCACATGCATTTAAACGAATTATGTTCTTTTTTTATTCTCTAATCCTTCTATAATAGGCGTTCTTTTATTAAATAATAACCATTAACTGTGACCAAAGTCAATGAAATGCGCGACCTACTCGAAACAGGATGGGGGAGGGGGGGGGGCTCGGGAGCAGGTGCACATAAACATAGTCCCGTGCATATAAAAAAAAAGGAACGTTTTATTATTTAAATTTAAACTATTGTTTTTATATATTAAAGGGACTAATATGTTAGTCATATAACAGACATACATAAAAAATGAGTGTTTTAGATTCTTACCTGTCTCCAAAACTTGCACATTGAGAACGTGGCCAGCTTTGAACAAGCGGTACCCTTCCATTGGATGTTTTTTGACACGATCGGTCATATATCTGTGAATACATATTTGAGAAAAGCCCTCAGGAATCTCTCCTATTTTATTTGTCCACCCGCCAATGGGTAATTTCGGAGAAACTTTCTGTTGAATTTGTTGCAATGCCATAAGACGCTCGTTTTCGCTACGGAGTAAAGTTTGATACTATCAATCCCCTAATGCATTGCGCGAGAGCGCCACTGAACATGCGCACTGGAGTTTTGCATAAGATCTATTCCCACTACCATTATTTACTCGTTATATTCACTCATGACACGTTGTTACAAGTTGTTTGATATATTACATGCCATATCTTAGCATTGAAAGTTAAAACAGTACCATATGGTACCATTAGGGCACGTGCTACTAAAACAATTCCCAGTATCATTATTTACGCTTTATATTCATTTATGAGACACGCTTACACGTACACGTGTCAGTAGACCAATATCTGCTATCACTAGTTACTCTTATATATTCATTCATGACATGTCGTGACAAATTGTTTGATATTTTACATGGCATATCTGGTTATAGGAAATTTTTAAGGGGGTATCATGTTTGTACCATTAGAGCACACACCTAATCATGGTATATCACGTTCGATGTTGTTCGTGCTCTGTCCTATATTAATGAATTGGTGAAAACAGAGTGTGATAAAGTTAATTCGTTTTTCAAGTTATCATACAAAATGCTGAGCACCCTACTAATAAAGAAATCCGAGTTTTCCCGAGTTTTACCGGAAAACGTTTCACTTCCGAGCGTGACGGATCTGACATTTTCACTATCAAGCAAAATTTTGTATGCGGTGCGCCTATAGAAGTTTTCACTTCAAAAATAAAATAATTCATTCACTCTTTTCTTTTCCTATCGTATTCTTTAACACACTACGGTAACGAGATCAACAATAATAATGTTAAACTTGTGACAAAATGTTTGAATTAAACAAGTAAGTAACAGCTCAGTTGGCAACAGCCAACGTCAATTCCGCGTAACTGAATACATTACGTAAGTTCGTGGGTCAAACAATTAGGGAAATTCATTTTTAAGTCCGATTAAAGGTCGGGTCTCTTCGGAACGACAAACTCGAAAATCGGATAAGTTCAGTTTCAATTCCAATTTTTTTTAGGATACAAAGGGGTTATGTGCCTTATGGAGAGGCTTTTCCTTGGTCAATATCAAATGTCTCGGAGGTGACCAAAATTGGGAACAATGGTTCGGTCGATGGTTACAGTCTTCAAAAGGCAAAAATTACTCTCTGAACGCCAAAGGAATGATGGACAGCTTGATGGAAAGATTCTGACGAGACTGAAGGTGAGCGATCCGCGTGGGAGGGAAGGGGAAGATTCACGCGAGGCCTTTTCAAATATACAGGAGAGGGCGGGGAAGTAGTAAAGGGAATCTCACGCGAATCGGACGCAACGACGGCGGTCCTTTAGGTTCATAATCACAAGATCAGGGAACATGGTACAATTTGACAACGTCCGAGACCAGAAACACGGATCTTTAACTGGTAAGTTTATCGATTAAAATTCACTTTTTTATTATAATTACTACTTTTACTTTACTTTTCATATTAACTTTAAATTCTGTGTATTTTTTTTTCTTTTTAGGTCGAAGATTGAAAAGGCCGAATCTCTATGGTGGTATTCTTCGAGATAGGACTAATGTCATAAAATGGTAACGGGCAGGTCAATTTAGGACTCTAAGTAATAAAATTCCACAACAGGAGCACCAAAGTATCTTTTCTTTGTTTTCCCTTCTTTTCACAATTTTCTCTTGTTTATTATTAATTTTCCTTTCTGATAGTTCCGGGAACTTGAATATTATGAAACTGGGTCCCCAAAATACAACTAAGGTTACTGCCATGTACTTTTTATTGTGTTCAAGACAGTGATGACGAGATGGTTGGAATGAAAACAATTTAATTAATATCTTTAAATAAATTGAATTTGAAACATTCACTGAATGATAAGAGTTCATAAAGATAAGTGAATTATTGGATCTTAGTCCAGTTCGAAGGTGACGTCTTCTTTTACGTGGGTTTGGTTTCAAATAGGGTTTGCAGCTAGATCCGAAACACGGTAAGCTGTCGTCTATGGAGGCATCGATTGAAGCACTGGTCGTGAAAGAGGCCGAAGCTTCGATGTGAGAAGAGGACTTGGACAAGGTTGAACTTGGTACCGCTAACTCGGAGAGCGGCGACCTTTGTAGGTTTGTCAACCGGGCGGGTGGGCTGTAGCAAATAGAGTAATCAATAATCAATTAAAATCTTTCCAAGAGGCAAACATGTAATATTTTCATATACAATCGTTACAATCGTCTGGATGACAGTTCAAGTCTCCAGCGATAACCACAGGTAAAGATGTACACAAATAATAATCAATATCATTGAGAAAAGTTCGTTTCTCTATCGATGCACATGGAGCATATACATGAAGCAACCAGACCTTGATGCCAGGCCAGATAACCCTGCACTCGTTATCGTACATAGAGTTCGACACCATAATGGAGGGGTTGAAGATGATGGTGGCTACCCCTTGCCCATATGGTGAAAAAAGAGTTAATAAAAAAACTGTCCACATGGTTATTGTCTACGCAGGCCGGGAAGATCGTGACACTGTTGTGAAGAGGCAAGCTTTACCTCTTGGAGTAGTACAATATCCGGCCTGTACAGGGCAATGAACGACGATAGGACCGATTGCTTGAACGAGGAACCAAGGGAACGCACGTTCAGTGATATGACCTTCATTGAGGATTTAAGATGTGGGAGGCTGACCTGTATCCAATGGAGACTTCAGCCTCTCTGATGAAGGAGGTGGCTCGGATGTCTTCCGTCTTGGAGATCTTGCCCAACTCAAAGAGGAAGAATGGCTGCGCTGATTTCTTGCATGGCTGTCTCTATCAGTAGATGAGGACGCATCATACTCATCCCTTCTGCTATGATGTCTTTTGGATCTCTTCTTGCGAGGACTCTTCGTCTTCGCAAGATGATCCCGCTGTACTTGCGCTGATGGATTCGTGGTCCCAGCTGACGATGTTATCCTGGCCGGAGAAGACGAAACAGCGGACCGCATTGGTTGCGACGTGGATGCTTGCGTGGCGGAGGAAGAACTGGAAATTCCTCCGCTGCAAACACCGACCCGGAACACACGAAACATCGACGTCTTCATTTGCAGAGCTCTCCTCCTCTATCATGTCGCTTGATGGCTGAGGAGGGTGGGCAACTTTCGTAACCTCTGGAGGCAGTGGAGGGGGTGGCATTTCCTCCTTCCGTTCACAGTAGGCGGTGGCTCGAGATGGTGTTTAACGCAGCCTTCGTGGTAGAGAAGAAGGCGGCTTGGCTCTGCGTGGCACAGGGATGACGTTTCTGCTGGCTGCTGGGACGACACTCCCTTAGGCGGTTACTGTGGTGCTACTGGTGATGTCATAATCCTCTCAGGACAAATGTCACATTTCTTAAGCAGAGGACAATCTTTTCTAACATGTGACGGTTTTTTATAGTACCAGCAGCACTGTCTTTGCCCCTTGTAAGACACGGAGACTTTCTACGTGCATCACTAGGGTGCCGGGAATGTCTTTCCAGAGTCTCATATCCGCTATGATGTCCCCGGTCATTTGCAGGGGGGGGGGGGATCCGGATGTTGTGGATATGCAAAATTTAGCACCTCCCTGTAGTCGGACAAGTAATCTTTTAAGTAAGACTCTTCCATCAGCGATGATATGCTCCAGACGAGGACAGGCAGGTGTGCGCGGCCATCAGGAATCAGGTGGACAATGGCTTTCCCAAACTTAGAAGTCAGCAGCCACCACATTTCGCTGCCTACAGAGCATCCTCGATTCCGTCGGAGTAAATCTCTGTAGAACAGTAACAGCGGGATCCCCTGACGGGAGAACCGGGGGGATACCCGTCTTAGCATAGAGTTCTTTCATAAACATGCCAACAGCAAATGGGCCATCGGCAATCAACATCACCATGTTATCCATGGTGATGAAAAAAAGGATGAAGAAAAGTTCGGGGGGGGGGGGGGGGGG
>JAHWFO010069447.1:56710-95815 GCA_023313115.1 Rhysida immarginata | reverse complement strand
ACATCACCGTGCTATCCATGGTGATGAAAGAAAAGGATGAAGAAAAGGTAGGGGAGGGGGGGGGGTCGCTCACCAACAAAAATCACGCACAAGCACTCATTAATGACTGTGCTGAAAATTGATGCAAAGTCTTAATGCGAAGTTCTGCACAGAAAAATTACTAATTAAAACACAAGAAAATCGTTCAGGAATCACTTTCTCCTCTCCCGGGCGAGAACGGAACACTTTCTGATTTCTCGCTCTAATCCTTCTTTTTTTTATCTCGGCGCAGAGAATTATGAGGCGCACCAGCGCACTACCTCCACCAACTGTCTTTCTTTCCTTCCTCTTCTCCTCTCTCGGCTCGTCTACTTTCGATAGGACAGTTCCATCCTGATGTCGTTACTTTACTCCTATGGAAAAATGCCAAATCCTCGGCTTCGTGACTTCTAAGTATTCTTCTCTTCCGAGGACCCGACAGTTACATATTAGTTTTTGCTTTCTTCCTCCTCCAGCGTTGTCTCACGTCTCGGCAAGGTCTTGACGGCGGCCAGCTACAATGGGGTCCCACAGTTAAGTGATGCACGGGGAGGGCACAGAAGGGTCCGGATTCAACGAAGGAGCTATGCCGACTGCGAAGAAAGTTGCTAAGGAGGATCTTCGGCGACTTTGATAAGCCAAACACGAGGGGCAGGCACTGAGCGGTCCCACAGCAGCAGATGAAGTCAAAGAGCCACTGACGACGGGTCGACATAATAGGGTAGCAAACTCAAATGACGGAGTCGTCTCTACTGACGCTACGGAGGAGGGGAATTCTTTTCATCTTTCAAATGACTCGCGAAGGCAATAAACAAAACTTTTCGGTCGTTCCTGGTTCGTTGGGAAGGAGTTTCACTTTACGACTAACCGTGCAGTGTAATATGCTTAGGACTCAATGCTTAGGAATGTTTGGTTCCAATTCAACATGGCATTTAAAACTTTAGGTAAGATCATTTTTTAATAGTCATCTACACTTTGATGTATTTAGTTGTTTTATTATGGCGATGTAAAAACGTCTCGTTGCAAAGGGTAAAACTCGAAAGTAGAAGTGTCTCTTTGGAGAGATTTATCGGGTTTTGCAAAAGTTCTGTTACACTTGCGGATGCGTCGATATCGGGGGGGGGTGAAAGCATCCACGGAGCAGGTACTGTTGAATACGTGGGCGATACCATAATGTAAACGTAATATAGGTGGAGTGAATGCGATTCGGATGCAAGGATACTGCGATGGAACTTAACAGAATCGAGATGTCTGAGCTCCTTCGCGCGGGCCACAACAAGTCTGGCATCGCTAAGCAGCTCAACGTCAGCCAGATGACTGTCCACAGAGTCGCAGACAGGGAAGGCCTCAAAAATCGCCCACGTGCAGGCAGATCTCGCGTTATCAATCGTGTGGATATCATAAAAGCCATCGAAGGTTACCCGACTGAGTCAAAGAAATGACAGAGTTCGCAAAAAATAGGAAGATTTCTGTGGCCATGGTGTCCAGAGCCATCAAGGAAGAGGGTAGAAAGAGTTAGAGGCGCGTGGCAAGACCTTTGCTGACGGATGGCATGAGAGAAAAACGTCGGGAGCGCTGTCGTCGCTTTCCCAAAGACTTGAAGAGCCTTGGCAATCGCATTGTCATCTTTTCTGATGAAAAAAACCTTCTTAGTCGACACGGTCTTCAACAAGCGGAACGACCGCGTGGTTAACTTCGGCCAGGACTTCTCTGAGGTCCGCTACGTGAGTACAACCAAGCACCCGGCCTCAGTGATGATGCTCGGCGTCGTGGCGTCGAATGCCTGAAAATGCCGCCAATCTGGTTCCCGACCGGTTACAGGCTTACCACGGCCGACTACAAGTACATCTTGACCAAGGACGTTCTGCCCACGGTGAAAAAGGTGACGAGGAATGCAGACTACGTCTTTCAACAGGCCCACAGTTTTAAGACCGTTCAAGAGTGGTTGGGGTCAAACATGAAGGACTTTTGGCCTCCTCAGTCGCTTGCCCTCAACCATCTTGACTAATACGTGTGGGCCCATAACGAAAGCAAGGCCTGCAAGATCCGTCACAGCAACGTCGACCAGCTGAAAGCATCTGTGAACCGCGTATGGACCGCCATGATGAAAGACTACATCCGTAACGTTTGTCGGGCTTTTCGACCGCGACTAGAGCGTGTGGTTGGCGCCGAAAGCGGTTACATCGATTAATATGCATTGTGTACACACCAATATCAATTCTGACAATAAAAATCGTTTCTAACTGCATCATACAGGTAGTTGGGTCATTTTTGCGAGGGTCCTCAAATGTGTAGCAGAACTTTTGCAAAACCCGGTATAATACATCGGGGCACATCATGTCAAAACTTTTAGTATTCGCGGTTTCTTTAGAATTTCTTCTTGCTGAAAATTTAAAAAAAAGCTGCGCATATTTGCGCCATTTGGAATTATTATATTAAAGCGGAACCCCCACCTACTGGGACATTTTGACCCAAACTTCATAGTAATATATATCTTTTCTAGAGAAATCTCATAACGAATTTTATATAAGTTAAATAATTAAATGAGAATATTATCATTAACGGAAATCCAATTACTTGTATGTTTTACTTTTATAGGATCGGAATGCGATGTAATTTGTGTAATTAGTTTGAAACAATACAAACAAGAAGATAATCCTCCTGAGGAAAATAGCGGAAGCCCTGAGATCATCTATTTTTACCCTTTTATCTCACTTTTTAACCCCCCTCCCCAATTATTTAAACCGAAAAATTGATTTTCTCGAACGTAGTATTTAGAAAGTGTAGTAAGAGCTCTATCTTTTTTCGTTTCTCATCAACTCTGGTCGAATGATATATGACATGCCATATGATGCCATAGTTCTAAAGACCAAGTAACTGCCATTCTCACAATTTTGACCCCATTAGGACAATTTGGCCCAAACTTCATAGTAATGGTGATCTTGCTTAGTGGAATCTTGCGTAGACCTTTTGGTCCCCTCTAATTTCCACCTCCGAAACTACGACCCTAGTGGGCCAATCAAAACCTCGCTAAATAGTGAAGGTGCAAATGCCCATAGTAAGATACCTTCCGAATTTCAACCTTCTACCTCAAAAAATGCGGAAATTATGAAGGGGACGGACGGACAGACAGACGGACATTGTAAAAACAAGAAGCAACTCCATTTTTCTGCTACTTAATAATTGTTAAAAAACACTTGTATTAATGTTATATAGTGTTTAACTAATCATTCATATAAGAAGGATCAGTAATATATTTTTTACCAAATATTATCTTATTTGGCCCCACTTTGGAGAGCATCATTGAGACAGGTGGAGAAATTCAAGAATCTCGGCAGGAGAAAGAATTGGATGCTCGGATCGGTGCAGCAAGCTGTGTCAGACGTGAACTGTGGCGATCCGTGATTACGAACCGCGAGCTGGGTAAGAAAGCCAAGCTCTCCGTCTTCAAATCTATCTTTGTCCCTATTCTCATGAGGCTTGGGTAATGACCGAAAGAGTGCGATCGCGGGTACAAGCGGCCGAAATGAGATTTCTGAGATGTGTGGCAGGTATTACCTACAAGATAGAGTGCACAGCTGCACAATAAGGGAGTCTTTAGGTGTTGAGCCGCTATTTCTCCGCATTGAGAGATCTCAGTTGCGCTGGTATGGCCACGTGATACGAATGCCGCAAACTGGTCTTCCTAGGCAGTTGTTATTTTTCAAGCCGGTGAGTAAGAGACCAAGGGGTTGGCCTAGAACCAGGTGGCTAGACTACATGGAGAATCTGGGTTGGAGTCGCTTGGATATTACCAGGAAGGACATGCACCTGATGGCGGAAGATCGCGATCGCTGGAGATCCTCCATAGGGCTGCTGCTCCCGCGACCCTAACGGATAAGCGGGTTTGAAAAGTAAGTAAGTAAGTAGGCCCCACTGTGAGTCGGTTGTAACAAGATTTGTTCAGACAGAGAAGAGCAAATAGGACTATTTTCGAAAGTCACTGTGTACAGAATGGTGTGTCTCTTTTGTCTTTGAAGAAATTAAAGACGATCCGCTATTTACTAATTACTAAGTAAAACAGCGACGGTTATGATTCACACGATTCACCAATACCAAAGGTCCATGGTTTTAATATCTTCAGCAATAAATAGGTTGAATATGATTCGAATATGACAAAAGTTCCAACACTACCTAACAAAAAGTAGGGTTAGGTTTTAGAATTGAACAAAATGTAAGGAGTTCATGGTCCACTAACTAATAGGCAGAGAAATTTCCGGATCAGTTACCGATTAAATAGATCAAGCGCAATTTTTGGCGGGCACAAGCGTGAGCCCCTCGCCAGAAATTTTGGGTAAAACGACTATTTTTGCACTTGTTATCTTTAACCCTTAGTCCTTAATTCCACCAGGCTAACTGTTATTTCAATCCCTGGTCGTCAAAGATATTGTCTTCTTATTCTTTAACAATCGACGTCTTCACGATTAAATCAATTATCACGTCATCACTAACGCCCCCGAGGCTAACGAGAAATACCAACACCACCTAAAGAGAAAGTCTGAGCGCGGAAACGTCATACATTGTTAAAACGTCATAGGTAGTCATCTTTAATCGCATTTCTACCAATAATGAGCCCTAAATTATGACTAGGTATGATGATGTAACAAATTTTCGCGCTCAGGCTTTGAGTAAAGGTGATGTTGAAAATACAGGCTCCGACACTGAAAAGTTTCGTGACGAAGAAAGGTCTATTAACAATCCAATCTTCATTGTTTCCATCTTGGATTTCAACAATCAGTGTCTTTCGTTTGTTGAAACAATGAAGATTGGATTGTTGCTAGATCTACTTTGGTCATGTGACTTTTTAGTGCCCAGGCCTGTCTTTCTAGTTAGCTTTGTAACGCTCTGTCACGGCCGTTTATATCTAGCAGGCCTGACAACTGAGGATTGATGACGTCATGCTAGAGGTCGGTTGCCATGGGAACCCCTTTCTCAACGAAAATACTTTAATTGATGACAAATTATGTTTAATCATATTAAACGAATACTCCAGTAATATGAAAAAAATTATCTCCTCCGTCAAAGTGACAGGCAGACGACCTCATGCCTCGCCGACCTCTAGCATGACGTCAGTTGTCAGGCCTGCGAGGCTAACGAGACAGACAGGCTCGGGCACTGAAAAGTCACCTGATCAAGATATGTCTATCAACAATCCAATCTTCTTTGTTTCCAACAAACAAAAAACTCTGATTGGTAAAATCTAAGATGGAATCAATGAAGGTTACATTGTTGGTAGACCTATCTTGGTCAGGCCTGGAGATATATTACGGCCGTGGCTCTGTACCTCATTACGTCCGCCAACAATCGGTTGGAAACAAAGTCATTGACGAAGGCAAAACAATAAAATCAGCAGTAAAAGACAAAATCAACGACGAATAAAATAAGACCAGAAATAACATCCGGACCACACTAAGGGGGAGGGGAGGCGAGCGAGCCGTTACAACAGTTAGTCAAACTTGGCAAAAAAATCTTAGTTATTGAAAACTCACCCTAAACATCCTGAATATATTTAACAACCCGAGCAAAGCCGGGTATTATTCTAGTCTGTGTTTATAAAGAAGAATATTTGTGGGTATGTTTGTTTGTTTCTTATACATATCTACAGTTTTATTCCGATCTTGATGAAATTTTGCACACCTGATCTTCAAAACAAGAGGAAGATCACTGTCTACAATATAGAGAGACTAGCAAAGATACCCGGCGTTGTCCGAGATAACTACAGTTATAGGTTAAACAGAACAACCTCATGAAGTTAAGTAATAAATTTGTTTTCAGTAATTCTACAATTTCTTTCTATAGGCGAAGCAGTTGTTCAGATGTTTCCGATGCCCGGATAACTTTTTGTCATCTCTGCCCAATACTCAATTATTTCTTCGCTGGCATTTCGATAGATATGAATTATTGTTATAATCCTTCGAAAGATTATTATAGGACATAACACCATATGGTTGTTGATTTGAAGAGTTAAGTTCATGTATGCTTTGTTATCGGTTGAGTCGCCAACTGTAGCCCGAACGAAGGGACTGTCTCCTCTGTCAACTTTCATTCTTTCTCAATAGTCTGCTAACTCTCCATTATCTCCAGTTACTGATCATTATTAAATATTTCCAAGAAAACTTTAACTTCTAATAAAAGCCCGAACAACAGGAATTCTACGTATTGTTACAAAGTCAATTTTGTTTTATAATTCTAAGAGGTGGGATGTAACCATCATTCTTAATGAACTTACTTATATTGCACACTTTGCCCGGGCTTTACTTACCCTCTTGTTGTTCTGTCTCAGATTAAAATGTTATCCCCTCTTCACCCCCAGGGAGCATCACTGGATACTTTAGACCTATCTTTTAAAATTTCCCTTGCCCTTGACGTAGAAGCTCTTATACCCTCCTGCTTTAGCGGAGCTTCCGTTGTTCAGATGTTTCCAATGCCATGATAGCCTTTTATCTTTCTTTTGCAAATTTCACTGATCAATACTCGTTCTTTCTCTTACTTTTGCCAAACACACAACTTTTCGCCAGTCGTCTGGACGTTTTTAGGGAGCTCAAGGGAGACCCGTGTGATTCCTTATTCTCCTCTATAAACACTGCCTTATCTATGTCCTGTCATTGCATAATCATATTTATGCTCGTTGTTAATAATTCCTTACCCCCTCCCTAAAAGAGGTTAATATGGTTAATTATGTAGTGCCACACCAGTAAATGTGTTAAATTTGTAATGCCACACCAGTTAATGTGTTAAGTATAAAGTGCAACACCAGTTAATGTGTTACGTGTACAGTGCAACACCAATTAATGTGTTAACAAACTTTCAACCCCCCTTTCCCCCTCTTAGGGGTTGAATTTCGAAAAATCCCTTCTTAGTGCTCACTTAAATTTTGTAAAGAACCTCTGTACAAAATTTCAAGTTTCTCGGCCTTATGGTTTGGGCTGTGCGTTGATCACTCACTCACTCACTCAGTTTCTTCTTTTATATAGTATATATAGATTATAATAAAAGTTCAACTTTCAAAAAGCTGTTTAGAAAGAACCACTGGTTAGAATGACCTGAAATTTGACCTGAATATACGCGAGGAAGGAGAAAATGGTATGGCATAAGAAAAAGAAATACGAGAAGAGTTCAATAAGTAATGCAACACATTTTTTTCTGAAAAAGGGGGTTGTTTTATTCAGCATTCAAATTACACCATGTTATTCCCCAATCTTTTAGCTACACAACACTATTTTTCAACGTAATCTCCATTCAATACTACGGCTTTACGCTACCTTAAAGTGAGGACCTGTACGCCTGCACGGTACCATTCCACTGGTTGATGTCGGAGCCAACGTCGTGCTACATCAATAACGGCTTCATCATCCGCGTAGTGCGTCCCACGGTGAACAATTGTGACAGCACTACCAACAGAGACGTCAAGTACAGCAGCGAGGTGTTTGTTTGTGATCTGTCGATCTGATCTAATGAGAGTGTTCGCATGTTCCGACATTGCAGGAGTCCAGAGCTGTGCATGGCCAGCCAGCTCGCGGGAGATCAGACAGTTTTGCTTGACCTTGCGGCGATGATGACACACCGTGCTTTTGTCCACTGCCAGATCACCATAGACATTCTGCAAGCGCCTATGAATATCTGAGATGCCCTGGTTTTCCGCCAAAAGAAACTCAATCACTGCCTGTTGTTTGGAACGCACCTCTATTGTAGACGGCATTTTAACAGCTCACTATAGCGCTGTCACCTATCGGACGTCAATGAAACTATACGAGACGAAGCGGAAATGTTTGAAAATGTTCCACAAGAAATGTCCAGTTTTTTCAACCAAAATTGGCCGAGAAAAAAAATTGTGTTGTATTACTTATTGAACTCCCCTCGTATGTAAGATGGCGCTCCTCCGCACACTGCAAATCCAGTGAAACAGCTACTCAAGATGGATTTCGTAAATGATAGAATTATAAGCCTGGCCACCAAGTTGTCACAGAATTTTTCCTTCTATTTTTCAATTGAAAAATCATTACCTATGCTTGTAGACGCTTCTCCAGTTAATAATTATTATTATTTACTTGTGAGTTCATCAACTTTCTGATGGTTTGGAGTAAAGAAATTCTCGATCTGCGGGCCAGGTTCCCGTCTCCCATTGGGCTTTCAACCGTGACAACTTGGTTGTCTTTAAGACACCTTGAGACAGATTGGCTGTCCGCGGTGTCTGCGATAGCCCAATTGGTAGAGGCCATGATAGTCGAGGTTCCTGGTTCGAATCCGGGTCGCAGAATTTTTCCTTCCATTTTTCAATTGAAAAATCATTACCTATGCTTGGAGACGCTTCTCCAGTTAATAATTATTATTATATACGTATTTCATTGTTGCTTTTCCTTCTGTTTTTGGCCTCAGGACAATTAAAAACCGATTTTTCCCATCCCACATTGAAAGTCATTTTTTTTCTTATGTCATACAGTTCCCTCCCCCCCCTTCTTCGCGAATATTCAGGTCATTCTGACAAGTGATCCTTGTTTTTCAGTTTTTAGAAAGTTGAACTTTAATTATAATTAACCTGTATTTCGAAAAAAAAAATAATCGGCATACATAATGATGCAGGGCATGTTAATAAGAGATATGTCATGACTAATAATGCAAGGCAAATTGTGTGCAACAATAGGCCCATCGTGTTTATAAAAACAATGGTATCAACACGCAATTCACCAACAAAATACACAGACTGGAAGAAAGTAATTGGACACCATCCACCCGGCAAAAAATGGATCTTTCCGCTACCACACCTGTCACTATTTTATGGAAATGCAAAGATAGTCATCAGACAACACCATTGACTCTAACTGAAGCATCATGCCGCGACAGGCGGAGCTGACAGAGTTCGAAAACGGTGTCCTGGTTGGAATGTCGCTCCAAGGCGCATCCATACGAGAGATTGCCAGCAGCCGGAACCACCCGAAATCAACAGTGGCGTATGTGCTGAAGAAGTACAGGACCAATGGACATTGTACGAATGCACCAAGGCCTGGTCGTCCATCCGCATTGACCGACAGGGACCGTCGGGTGCTGCAGCGGGAGATACGGAAGAACCGACGTTCGACGATGACCACCATCGTCGGGGAATTCCAGCAGGCATCTGGATGTCACGTATCCACCAAGACCCTCCGAAAGGAGGCCCACATGCTGGGCTATCACGGCAGAGCAGCAGCCCACAAGCCGCTAGTCACACTGGCGAACAAAACGAAAAGACTGCAATGGGCCAGGGAACGCAAAGATTGGACCGTTGAGGACTGGAAACGTGTTCTCTGGAGCGATGAATCCCGCTTCACATTGTTTCTATCGGATGGCAGAGTTTGGGTGTGGCGTTTACCTGGAGAACGGCTCCTTCCTGAGTGTATCATCCCAACAGTGAAGTTCGGCGGAGGAGGAATTATGGTGGGGGGTTGTTTTTCGCGGTATGGCGTAGGCCTGGTAGTGAAGGTGGAAGGCACCATGAGGGCTACGGATTACACTACCATCCTGGACAATTCCGTTCTCCCAACCCTTTGGTAAACCTACGGTCTAGAGCCATGCCTATACCAAGACGACAATGCCAGGCCACATGTTGCAGCTCATACCCTGCAATGGTATTCCGATAATAATGTTGAACGCATGCCTGTATCCCATCGAACATCTGTGGGATGAAGTCGAGCGTCGGTTGAGGGGTAGTAGCCCACTTTCCAAAACACTACCTGAACTGTGGACGGCTGTACGGGACATTTGGCGGGGATTCCTGTGGGGGTCGTACGTACTCTTGTGGAAAGCATGCCCCGGAGAGTGGCCGCCGTGATTGCAGCCAGGGGGGAGGGGCGACAGGATATTAGCTGTTATCAATAAAAGCAAATAAACGCACTGTGCGAGGTGTCCAATTACTTTCTTCCAATCCGTGTATATCTAATGACCAACAATGCAAGGCAAAGTTTGCGTAATATAAATAACGTTCATTAAGGCATGTAATGAAAGTTCAATCCCACCTCTGCGAATTGTAAAACAAATTGGAGTTCGTAACAATCCATAGAATTCCTGTTGTTCGGGCTTTTCTTAGAAGTGATAGTTATTAAAACTTAACATTATCTTGAAAATCTTTAAAAATAAGCAGTAACTGGAGATAAAGGAGAGTCAGAAGACTATTGAAAAACCGTGGAAAGGCGGCAGAGGAAGCAGCAGTCCCTTCGCTTGATTCTGTATGGCTCTCGCCAGCGCACGGCTGCAACTGACCAATTGGTAGTGAGTGACCCATTGTAGTGAGTGAATTCGTAGTGGTCATCGAAGTTCTCAGGCGGCTTTCGACGATCAAAGCGTGTCAACGGAAGAAACTGCGACTGCTGGATTATACCAACTGATGAATGCTCAAGTTTTGCATCAAGACATCGGGAGCAGAGTGGGAATTGCAACATCAAATGTACATGCAAAGCAAGATTGTGACCAAGAAAATATTTAGGTTAGCTGTGCCACACTGAAGGTCCATCCATTAAGAGCATTTGAAAAAAAAATTCAGTTTTTCATTATGACTTTTTGCTATATTAATTCGAATCTTTTTCATGTGTTCATTTTTACTTTATATTCAAATTCAAATATTGCAAAATTTCATCAAAAAAAAGAGCCCGTGCAATACCGGAGATATGAGCACACTTGATCTTGAAAGCAAGAGGAAGGTCACAAGAGGAAGGTACATGAGATTTCGAAAAAATAATTATCAATAATAATCAATATTCAAAATGATGGCAGCGCATAATAGGAGGTATCTCACCAAAATATACAGGGTGAGTCAAAAGTCTTTACGGGGGGGGCCCCCCCCCCTCTCATACAATATCAAATCTTGTGTAGATACAAGAAATCTGTTGCAAGTAACATATAGAAAGTTAGGTAGGGACTAAACAATATTGGTGTCAAATTCGACTTTTGACCTCAAATTTTGAACCTTGTAACCGTTACAGGTAGAGAAAAATTTCCAATTATACAGTTTGTCACGTCTTGAGTCATGCAGTGGATAAATTGGCACTAAAATAAACTTGTGATCACAGTTATACATTTGAGCAAAATGTAAAATATTTATTCAAGAGAATGTATTAGAAAATGGAATATATTTCGCAATAGAAATACCCAATCTTGATTTCTAAACACAATGATGAATAAAATCAAATTATTGAATACCTTTCTTATAAGGCTCTTGAGTAATACTCTACAATATTGTCTATACCCACTTAGACAACCATTAAAGTTTTTGTAAACATTAAACAAATATTATCATAAGTCAAAATATAATTATCATAAATCAATCTATCATTTAGAGAATTAACGATAAATGTAATTCACTAACTTCTAAAATAATTAAAGCCAGTAATTAGGTATGAGGGTATTTACTTAACCACTGACATCTAACAATAAACAAGCAAATTGCCTTGATATCGCTATTAAAGTTTTAAATTTGAATAGGACCAAATTCTAACAATGTAGTAACAAAACAATTGACCTTTGTATAAATTCTTTAGACACAAAATTAGTTAACCTACTTCGTTAACTTCGCATTCATTAATTTGTTGACAATAATATCAAAAATTGGGATATACTAAATTAAATCCACAGTCATATTAGTCCTAAACACTAATATAGTTCACAGTCATTAAACTAGACTCTTAATTGGGTGTAGTAACAGTAAAACCATATGACGACGGTATTCTGTAGTAAAAATAGTAACAACGCACAATTAGAATGCTAGTTCACTACGTAATTGCAATAAACTTGTATTTCCAATATTTAAGTAAAATAGCTTCAATTATCGGAAGTTGCCCCAACACAATTTGGACAGGCACTAAAAATGGAATACCCGCCTTCAGATGAACGCAATAATTTAGACACGTAATTAATTAAATCATTAGCGTCGCACACTTTTCACATAATTTCGTCTTTTTCCTTTCTTAAGTAAATGTAGAAAGAAAATTCACCTTAAGCGTTCAATAGAAAACGCGCTTAATAATATTTTCTTAAAGGGTCATTCCAATTCATTAACTACAAGGTAAAACGGGGAGCAAGGCAGAATTGTAAATTTTACTACGCCGTCAAATATTCTAATACGTCTTTCTTTGTTTCTAATAAATTGCATTAACTCGAACTTGTTTAATTAGAGAATTACGGTTATAGTTAATGTTCTCAGGTAAAATAGTGGGAAAAATAAAAACAATGCTTACAGTTCTTATGAAACCGGTCTGTTCGCACACTTAATTCTTACGTATGAGGCAGCCCACGCTGTCGACGACGAAAGCCATGATTTCTTTTGGAAACACGCCGAAAATACGCCGTCTTTCGAGGCAGCAAATAGTAGCCGAATTTTCATGTCGGGTTTCGTCCTGCCAATAGCACAAATACAGGTGTGTAAGACAAGTCGTCCTCGGTAAGTTGAGTAACCTTGGTCCCGCTGGCTGTGAGGCATTTAATATCTCTTGCCGCTGGTTGAACGAACGGCCATCTTCTTTTAATGTAGAACGGTCAGTACTTCGCCATTGCGAACTTGTCGTCGCCGTATTTTCCTCTTTCGCTCGCTTAGCTCTGCTTTCCTGGCCCGTG
Source organism: Rhysida immarginata (assembly GCA_023313115.1). Classification (NCBI taxonomy): domain Eukaryota; kingdom Metazoa; phylum Arthropoda; class Chilopoda; order Scolopendromorpha; family Scolopendridae; genus Rhysida; species Rhysida immarginata. Next base: position 83,179 of record JAHWFO010069447.1, on the reverse strand, counting down.
CTCCGCTTCGTCTTCGAAGTTTTCATTTCTCCGTTCGTTGAGCACTTAATTCCATACTTAAGTTCCTTCGAATCAGACCTGCCAACTATTTCTGGAGGAAAACCGGGTGATAGTAAATTTAGTAGGGTAAAATATACGTATCGATAGCATATTTAATTGTTACAAAAATTGTGCACTTAAATTTTACTTTTGGACATAATTTAACATTAGATGCCACAAGTACAATTACATATTATCAGGAATGGTTGAAGGTACAATTACATTTCTACCATCATCCATCCCTGATATTATACACTATACACTAATCAAAATAATTATACACTATACACTATATCTTTTATTTTGAAATTATCCTTATATAAATTTGAAGTTTCCCTAATTTGTCTCCTTGTGGAGCTGATTGTACTGTCTTGTTGCTTTTTTTTTGCCTTTTTATATTACTTCATTTGAAGGTTTACATTTGTAGCATGGTACTTCTCTTTCTGGATAAGCAAATTTAACTGCAAGAAGACTAGATAGTGTTCCAAAAAAAAAGAAATTGCTGACGAAATTGCTGGTTCTTTTAAGAGAGTACTATGCGCCGGGAGGTTTTTACGATCCGCCGGGTGACCGGGTCAGATTGTCAAAATCCGGGTGAGTTGGCAGGTCTGCGAATCGCTAGGAACGTCTATCTGCCAAGCTTGTTCCTTCCCGACTGTCGTCTTCTGTATCTCTCGTTCTTCTCTCCTCCAGTCGCCTCGAATCGAATCTCCCGCTCTTCTCTTCTCATGCTCGCTCTCTCGGTGCCTCGATCCTCTCCACACTTTCGATTTGTTACAGCGAGGTTTCGGTTGCTGCAACACAGTTGTAGAACTCAAAATGCGAGTTCTAACAATGAAAAGAGATGAAAAACAAGCGTAAAAATAAATCCTACGTTTCTGTGTGCCTTACTCCAATAAGGCAACCGTTGTAGAAAATAAATCCCACCAAGATGCTATTCTATAATCTTGTAATGGGTTTATTTTTACGCTTATTTTTATTTTCTCTTTTCTTTGTTAAAAATCGACGTTTTGAGCTCTACAACTGCACAATTGAAAATTTTTCTCTACCTGGAATGGTTACAAAGTTGCAAAGTGCAAAATTCGAGGTCAGAGGTCAATTTGACACCAACATTGTTTAGTCCCTACCTAACTTCCTATATGTTGCCTGCAATAGATTTGTTTTATCGGCACTCATTTTGAAATTGTATGGGGGGGGGTAACCAAGGCAACGCACCAACTAATCGGGCGAACGCGACGCTGCAGTTTCTTCGTGAGAACAACTTTGAAGTGACTTTTCATGCTCCGTATTCATCTGACCTGGCTCCTAGCGACTTTTGGCTGTTTCCAACGAAGAAAGACACTCTCCGTGGTCACACATTCACTAGCGGCGCCGCTATTGCATCAGTGATTTTTCAGACTCCTAAAGAAGCGGTTCTCAGCGGCTATGGAATCGTTGTGAAAAAAATATGTACAGCTGCAGGGAGAATACGTCGAGAAGTGAGACAAATTTCACAGTTTTCGTGTGATTTGTTTGTGAGAAAAAACATTGTAGTTGTTATAACTTGAATGCACATCGTATTTTGATATTCTGGAATCCCTTATATCGCACGAAGAACATGTCTTTTTGTCTTATAAGGGATGAGGCAATGCTGCTGGTATTCCAAGAAGTCCTCGCATCTCAAAAGATACTGTCCTCTCTTGAAGAAATGTGAGACTTGTTCTCGCATTGTGGGCAGATATCACCGCTGCCTAGAGACTTTAGACTCACCAGTAGCAGTTCCGTCACTGCCTCTGCAAGTGCCATGCCTGCCTTCACCAATGAAACAACTAACACTTCCACCATCTGAGCACAAGAGCTCGTCCCTGCTCCATCTCCAGAACCACAGGATGTCATCCCGCCACTGCAGCCATCAGAATACACCATGATGGTGGAGGAAGTGAGTTCTGCATTGGTTCTGAGCTGGCAATTTCGACGGAGGACATCCCTCTTTTTCCTAGGCCTTCACACTCTTCCCTGCCTGCGTGTGTCATCAACTGACCATCATTTACTGCTTCAGTGTCTTCATTGGCTCTGACAGCTGGCAAGGCGAAATCTCCTGCATCATTTGCACAACGGAATGGATATGCAATAGCCAAAAGTCCAAGAAAAAGACCAAGTGCCATCTTAGCAATAAGGACGGGTAGGCGTCATCATCTGAACGGGAGGGCAGCAAAAGCCACCATTGTAGCGGTTCTTGTCATCGTGCCCGCAAGCCGATCTGCAAGACTACTGGGCCTTTTCACCAGCTCGGAATCTTCAACCATTATCAGATCCAGGCCAGCCTCTATTATCTGTAAATCCAAAGGTCAAGGTCCTATCATTGAATGTTCGATCCAAGTTTATTGCTCTGTGTGTGCCGGACGTTGTCACGCACCAATCGGTTAAATTAACTCCATCTTAACAGTGTTATAACTTCCCCGGCCTTCGTATTTGTTACCCCAATGGCCAATTCTTTATTAACTCTTCCTCTCTGCATGGGCTAAGGGGTAGCCATCATCATCCATAACACAATCATACAGGCGATGAACTTGATGCACGAATGCGATTTCAGAGTGATTTCATTAGGCATCTCAACATCTGGTGCCAATTTCCGACTTCTTAATATTGTATGCTCCATAGTTACAAGGTGATTATAATTAAAGTCCCTTTGTAAAAATGCTATAAAAAACAACCATGAGTCCGAATGACTTCAAATTTGGACTGAGCATTCTTGAAGAAGGGGCATTTGATATGGGATAAGAAAAAAATAGTTCCAAAATTTATCACTAGATGGCGGTGTAAGCGGCATAACGGAAGCGGATTCAGCTAGAAGTGACATTTTGAATTGAAATACGACGGCTTTGGCATGAGTTGTTTATGGCATGATGTTTTTACATTAAAGTTGGTCAAGGAATGCAATTGACACTAAAACAAGTTAAACATGATTTTTTTTTTATTATACAGTACAGTATTAGCAAAAAATCAACTGTACCGGTCAATGAACATGATTGCTTCGGGTTTGATGATGGAAAACATGACTTTCAAGTCATTTAACAGTTGTGGCACTGTTAGTGCAAAGCCCATCCACCACGGCAAGGTCGTACCACATCGGATGGGAAAAATCGGTTTTTAATTGTCCTTGGGCCAAAAACCGCATAAAAAGCACATGATGATTCGGTTTTTAATTGTCCTTGGGCCAAAAACCGCATAAAAAGCAACAATGGAAACGCCTATTAATTATCTCGGGACTTGCGCAAGACATGTTCAATATGCTGTCCGCCATTTTCCTCCACAAGTTTTAACCGATAAACAGCATGTTCCACAACAGACCGGAGTGTCTCCGGGGTCACGTTGTGAACGTGGTGCGTAATCCGAGCCTTCAATTCCGCTAAATTTGCAACTGGGCCACTGAACACATGATTTTTAAGGTAACCCCAGAGCCAGAAGTCACAAGGATTGAGGTCCGGTGATCTTGCAGGCCAGGCTCTCGGAAAATGACGGCTGATAATTCTATCATCTCCGAAATGTGTCTTCAGCAGTTGCTTCACTGGCTTTGCAATGTGCGGAGGAGCGCCATCTTGCATGAAAATTATTCTATCCACGCATGCATGCTGTTGAAGTGTTGGAATTACCTGGTTGCGTAAAAGACACGCATACCGTTGACCATTGACTGTACAGGTAACGGGACCCGCAGGACCCACTTCCTCGAAAAAAAATGGCCCTATAATCAATGATGCTGTCATCCCGCACCACACAGTTACCTTTGCAGAATGAAGCGGTATTGAAACACATGCGAAAGGATTTTCCGTTGCCCTTATCCTGCAATTTTGTGTATTGACAACGCCGTGGAGATAAAAATGGGCTTCGTCTGTCCACAAGATGTTCCATGGCCATTCATTGTCCACTTCCATGCGAGCTAGAAATTCTAAAGCAAACGTGTGTCTAATTGGCAGGCCAGCAGGAAATAACTCCTGAACATGGGTAATTTTATAGGGATAACAATGCAGGATATTGCGTAAAATTTTATTGACCGTGCTCACAGGCATGTCTAAAGTTCGGGCAATTCCCCGTGCACTGCACGTTTGCACACCACTGTTCGACCCTTCCTCTAATGCTTCAGCCACATCTTCTACTGACGTCAAAGCAACTGCTTTCCTCCCTCTGCCAGATTTCACTGCAAAAGAACCTGTCGCTTCGAATTTTTTAATCATACACCTCAGAGCCTTTGCAGACATCGGACCACATCCTTTTTTCATTCCCTTTAATACCCGAAATTTCTTTAAAGCTGCTATGGCAGAGTCGCCATTCTTGTAAAAGAGCTTCACAAGCAGAGCGCGATCCTTCATTGACAGACCCATGGCAAGCTGCTGAGATACAAATATGACGAGAACGCCATGAGGCCTGCGTTTTTATAACACATGCAATGTCTCATGCGCATGCGTATCTTTCAATTTGCATAGTACATAGGCATAATATGCCGCTTACAGCGCCATCTAGTGATAAATTTTGGAACTATTTTTTTTCTTATCCATATCAAATGCCCCTTCTTCAAGAATGCTCAGTCCAAATTTGAAGTCATTCGGACTCATGGTTGTTTTTTTATAGCATTTTTACAAAGGGACTTTAATTATAATCACCTTGTATATTCTATCACGGCGGATAGAGCTATGGGGAAAGTTCAGAATCGTCGTCATTGTAAAAAAAAATTACAACCCGCACCCTCCTCTTCCTGATGTAAAAACTGTACACTTCGCGGGTTATTGACGCGAAAATTCGGTATTTGTTTATTACATAAAGGTAGCATGATGCCATTGAAATCCCTTTTGCGATATAAATGTAATACATATTTTTGCTATGAATATCGTGTGAGCTATGAATTTGTGTCTTTGATGTTGTGTTTTGCAGTAAATCAGCTACACTAGCGGCCCTGCAGAAAGAATTTGAAAAGGCAAGCCACCACCGTCATCGTCACAGAAGCTTTCTGAAGCTCCAAAGCCGCAGGATGACATCCCTGTGGATATCACCTGCTAGATGTACTAAGATCATCGGAAGACATCACGGTGAGTGAGCCAGTCAGCTCTGCCGAAGTTGACAATGCACTCATTCCAGCCGTATACCCACCGCCTCCCGTGGCAACATTGGCTTCAACAGCTCCAGTAGCCGGCGAGACAAGTACCCCAGCGGTCCCCGATCAACAACGGGGAAGACACACGTAGGCCTAAGTAAACAGACACAAGCAAGGCCAGCAATAAAGGAGACTCTTCTCATCACACTTGCACGCCCTTAGTTTCCGACATTACGCACTCAACATCTTAACACGTGCTCACATGTAATTACTAACCACCACGTGTTACGATATTGACTACGTAACTCGGAAACTACTCGTTGGAATTCGTTCAAATTTTACCAGTAAACGCAATTTTATGTACCCCTATTATTCACCCAAATTTCATCATCCTAGATGGTGTAGAAAGTGAGTTATTGACTTGTTGATCTTAGTGGCGGCATTTTTATTTCTGTTCATATCTCAGTTATCGTTCAAATTCCGACCCATGTTCATATGAACTTTTTTCTAGAATCATTCATACTACCTCCCCTAAAAGTTTCTGACAGGGTTTCAGATACACACTGTATAAAATGAGGTCTTTTTTTCATCTTATTCATTCGTCTACTGAACGATGGTAGCTGTTGCTACTGAAATACGTATACAGGTATTTAAAAGTTTTGTAATATTTTATTATTTTATATTGTTGTGGTTAAAGAGTTTTCTTTATTGTATTAAATGGTACTATCCGCATTTTGATTTTTATTGTAATTTACTTTAAAAAAATATTTTTAATCATATCATTAAATATTTTTAATCATATAGTGAAATTATTTTTGGCTGGAGATTTGGATTAAGTTTGTGAAGCAAATTACAACAAGGTTGTAGCATAAAGTGATGGGTATCACGAAAATTATCAATTCTCTTTCAGCTTCGCGAACCTTGATGTCGACAAAAAATGTGGGAATTAATCGATATTCTGTTTGGCCTCAGTCACCCAGCTGATTTTGTCCATAGATTGTGTGCCAGAGATATAACTATTTAGTCACTAAGAAGAAATCTTGGCGTAATAAATCAAATTGTTCCTTCTATGCAACGAAAGTGATTTCCTTATAACTCAGTATTGAATGGAATGAGTTACCAAGGAGTTAGTTGATTGTTTGGTTGGTTGCATTTTTGATGGAGTCAACAGGAATTAGTAGTAATTTGAGGTTATGGTATCCGTGTTGATCTGCACATGTCGCTGCAATTATCAGCGGCGCAGCAATATTTTGGGTGTCATATCGTGTCACTGTCCAAAATAGAGGCAGTGAGGGTTTGTCAATGACAGAGGCTGACTAATGTAATTGTTATTCTTCTGAGGCATCCTTTTGTGTTTTGTCTGTAATCCTTAGTAGCATTATTTTCATGACCTGAGTTTACTGTATAAACTTTATTAAAATTAATTTTTTTAAAGGAAAGTTACGAAAAAAATTTAATTTATTAATTTCATTATTAAAATCAATAATTGTTAGTCAATTAACTTCCCTCTTATCAAATGAAATAAATTATTTTCCTTTGTAAAGAATTCGGCTCTTTCACCAGACATTGAATTTAGAAGCTAATTTGCCGATTACTAGTCTCCTTAATTTAATCACTTGATATCAACTTTTATTTTCTTTGGGTTATTGCGGAAATATAACGCTATTACTTTAACGTAATGCAGAATTGTACTACCATTGTTTTAATGTAATGATCAAAGATGACTTTTGAAGACTGTCACAAAATCAGCGATCAAGTCACACCAGACTGTAATTTTGGCTGATGTAGGAGTTGTTCAACAAATTCATGTGGGGTTTCCGTATTCCACACACTGCAATTGTGTGTGATTAGCACTGCCAGAAAGTGTGAAATGCGTTTCATCGGTACAAAGCACAGTGAAAATCCAGCCATGCTTCTGCTCCATTTTTTTGAACAGCCAATTAGTGAAACCTTGGCTAGTGATGAAGTTGTCAGATGTCTGTTCATGATTATGTAGCAACTTGTACGAAAATCGCTTAAGAATAATTCGCAGTGATCGCCATACACTGCTGTACGAAATGCCAATCCGGCGGGACACCATTCGCGCACTGTATTACCCGTGTGCAAAAATCTCCGACTCTCTGGGCGTTAGCAGTGGATGGTGAAGACCTATCACTTTTTTGGACGTGCAGCCAAAGAACCCGTGGCTTCAAATTATTGTGTCGTTTATATCCCTGCAGCACGCGCCATAGTTCCTTTACCATCTCCCCGAGGACGCGGGTTCGACCCCGGCCGAGGACGACGAGGATTTTTTCAGGGGGAAAATCCTGAGATCACGCACTTCCTTTGGAAGGGAAGTAAAGCCGTTGGTCCCGTGTAGTCGTTTGCCGGCTGCACGTTAAAGAACCCTTGCGAGGCAAAATTTGCGGCCCCTATAACGCCGTCCTGAAATGACCATGGCAGTTGAAAAGGACGTTAATACCAAACAAACCAAACCAAACATTTACCATCTCGCATTCCATGCATGCGTCGACATGCCCGCAATGTCGCACTGGCAATTTCCTTATTCTGATAATAAAGTTTAACTACCAAGGGGACCGCACCGACATGTAATCACGGATTTGGTTGAAATTTTAAGACGTCAATCTACAACATTAATACAGGGTGAATACAAAATTCTGAACCCCCCCTCTTTTATTATTTGAACCGAAGCAGATATGTCAATTTTGATGAATCCAATGAATAGGAAGTTGTGGGTGGCCTATCCCATAGTGCACTTTTCATCATCCCAAATATGCAAATTAGGACACATTCGAAATTTATCTCAAAAACCGTAAGGGATACAACAACACTAGTTCTGGCTGCAATTGCTGCAGATGTTGGGTGCCATCAGAGAACTGTTCTCAACATTCTACACGCACATCATTTTCACCCATACCATATTCATTGTCACCAGGAGTTACTGCCACTGGATTATGTTGCTAGGGCCGCCTTCTGCAACTGGTTACTTACTTGCCTGGATGACAATCCAAACTTCATTCATGAGGTGTTATGGACAGATGAAGCCCAGTTCACCAGGGATGGAGTTATCAGCAGGCACAATCATCATCATTGGGGAGACAAAAACCCACGATGTCTGCGAGAAGCAACTCATCAAGTGAACTGGAGTATCAATGTATGGTGTGGATTGTACAATGACACTGTGGTTGGACCGTATTTTTACGATGGAACACTGACTGCAGAACGCTACTGGGCTGAAATTCTCAACGTGGTAGTCACAGACTTCATTGACAATTTGCCATTGGCCTCGTATCAGCGCACGTGGTTTCAGCATGATGGAGCTCCCCACATTACGGGTTGGTCGTTCGCGAGCGTCTAAGTGAGATGTTTGGACAACAATGGATTGGCCGAGGAGGACCAGTTCGTTGGCCACCCCGCTCCCCTGATTTTACACCATTTGACTTTTTCTTGTGGGGATACCTGAAGGACAAGGTTTATGCTACGCAGCCCGCCTCATCTGATGTTTTGGCGTCAGTTAGGTTCCGTGCCCAATTGTGTTATGGTGCCCACGGTCGTCACATCGAGCATTTTGTAGATTAACTTTTTTTTAAACTGTTTGAAGTAACTTGTTTGTGCAGTGTGACTGTTTGTAAGCTACAAACAGTTCACCACGTGATTGTGGGTAATTGGCTGGTCCGATTTGGATGATTTTGCATAAAAATTGACAATAATATGTGTATTTTAGTTTCTGCCAAGACTTTCCTTCAAAATGGAATAGAGCCAAATAGTGATTGCCACAAACGTGTAAAATAGTGATTGGTGTCTCTCTGTCGCATTGAAAGCTCCACGATAGTCTTTAGGCTTTATATTCATTACGAAATACAGATTGGTCATAAACATGAATTGGACGGTTTGTTACTATAGACATCTAAATAACATATTTATTTACATAGGATGTCACTCATCCGCCTTTAGGGTAAATGTTGGCCAGAATTCATTGCTCATATTCAGCCAACAGAGGGCGCAATCATAATAGTGCACGTCCAGTATATCTTTGGGCACAGATTAAGAACACATATTTGTATTCTTAATCTGTGCCTTTGGGGATAATAATTTTTATAAAAATTCTCTTTCCATGCTTTGTTGCTTTATTTACAACAATTTTCTTAAAAATTCTCTTTCTATGCTTTGTTGCTTTATTTCCAACCATGATCTGTAAATTAAGGTGGTCTTTGAACTAGGCAAAAAAACAGGGTTAATGACTTTTTCTGCCACTGGTCTAAGAGGATCCTAATTTTATTTGTATTCCTATCGTCAGCAAATAAGATTTATTTATTTGGCCTTACTTATTGAACATGGTTTAAAATAATTGAAAAAATATAATAAACCATTAAGGAATGACATAACAAAGTACCGAAAGGTTAAACTAAACCAGTCGTGGAACCAAATTTATGAACTGGCAAAAACAGTAATTAATCATGCACGTCTCCACAGAGTTCGGACCTATCTTCGAACCCATTAGGATTATCATTAATTTTACGCTATATTCATTCGTGGCACATCATTCCAAGATGTTTGATATATTACATGCCATATTTTAACATTGAAAGATCCAACGAACCATAAAGATTCCACTAAACCAGGTGCCTTGGAACCAATTTCGACTATCATTAATTTTACGTTATATTCATTCATGACACATCATTCCAAGTCGCTTGATGTATTATATGCCATTTTTTAGCATTGAAAGTTCCAATGAACCTTAAGAGTTCCACTAAACCAGGTTCCTTGAAAGCAATTTCGACTATCATTAATTTTACGTTATATTCATACATGACACATCATTCTAAATCGTTTGATATATTACATGCCATATCTTATCATTGAAAATTTTTGAGGGTGTCATAAGGGTGCCATTAGAGCAGGTGCCATTGTTTCGGTTACAACCATTTTCAAAATGGTTCATTCCCGGAACCATATTTATCAATTGGCGAAAATATTAATTTATATCCGTTCCTATCTCGTCATTACGATTTGTTTGATATATTACTTAATATACAATGTTAGTTATAGACCAATCTCTCTAGTACCAATGTGAACAACTTAACAGCGGTGGTGCAGTGGTTAACGTCAGGTTCTGTGAATTTATTGGTTCGGGTTTGATTCCTGTAGTATTGAAATTTTTTTCATTTTTTTCCCATTATTTTTCCATTTTTTTATGTTTTTCGCCTTATTATTTGTTTGCCTTTGCATAATAGCATACACATACATCAAGTAACGTCACAGGTCAAAAAAAATTGCAAAATGCGATGTACAATACTTTCACTGATGGTCATTGGCGATCCGTGATGTAGCGATGACGGTAACGACTGCGCATAGACCGTCGATAGTGTGAATAGATCTTTATCATTTCACGCGCTACGGCAATGATCGTCCGTGAAAATAGTGTACAACGCATGAGAATGTTATTATGCAAAGTTGAAAAAAATAGTAATGGCGAAAAACACAAAAAAAGAAAGAAAGAAAAATAAAAAAAAAATGAAAAAAAATATCACTACTACTGGAATCGAACGCAGACCAGTAAATACACAGAATCTGACGTTAACCATGAATATCTTTCTTCCAACTTGGCTTATCTGGCAAACAAACCAAATCCGTCATTACATGTCCGTGCGGTTCCCTTGTAAGAGGGCCTTCTCTATTAATGATAGCATTTCTATGTCTACAATTTCGTTGTGATGAGACGGAACAATATCATTATCTGTAAATAGCGTTTGTAGCGGGAGCTGCTCTTTTTATACAGTATGAACAATTCTAGCATTAATTTTTTTTCTTACAAAACAAAATTCGACTTCATTTCAATCCTTTCTGTGCAAAGAGAATCGATTTATCAATAATTCGTAGCGGTGCATTTTATTTTAATGTTAAATTAAAATGTTAAATTTTAAAACGAAAATGTTACTCAATAAAAAAAAACGCCCCACCACAGATTTATCTTTTATTAATTACATTTTTTTCTTTTTAAGTGCACTTTTGGAGGTAAAAGTGGTGCCTAAAAAGTTTATTTTATATTTTTTAATTATATATTTCAAAAAGCCGTAATGCTCGGTCTTGCGTAACTCTTTGAAGCGCTCTGGTGGAAATCTCGATTAACATATATCCGTTTAAGAGCGTCAATCCAATAACAATCTATTTAACAGCTCAACATGCCAGCCTTAATAGAGGAATTCAACGCTCGCTCGGAATTAGCTAATTACATTATCTAATCATGGAAAACGTGTTATAATTCACGAAGCCAGATAATGTAAACGTACTGAATCAGCGCAGCAATTTTTATCGCATTAAACTAAACTGGAAAAAAAGAATTTTAAAAACTACATGGATTAATGTAAATTTTTTAGATAAGATTCAAATTTTTTTTCTTAACCTTTACTAAGATTCAAATATGTAGAAATGAGCAAGTGTATCTAATTCTAAAGCTACGTGGAAAATTTCTCTTCAGTAACACCTGGAGACATGAAATTGTGGCCGTGCTATTTTTAAGAGCCATTTGAAATGCTAAGGCCTTTTTAGTTCTTTCTCAAGGAAGCTGCAGCAGGTAACGATGTTCCTGCCGCACCTTCATCAGTCTTAAAATGAGTTAGTGTTTTTGGATTGGTCAGAATTTTTAAGAAGACTCCGAATACCCTTTCAAGTCTTTCTTTGATTTAAATAATTTAGTTAAACATTTGATTAAAATTTTATTTATTTATTTATTTATTTATTTATTAATTGGATCCAATACGTCCATCCAGGGCCTGTATAGCCAGAGGCCGACGAGTTGGGTCCCTGAATGGACCTGGATTCACGACTGCTGTATGATGGTCGCAGCAGCCGGGGGGGGTAAAGATCTGCTATCACGACTGCCATCCAGTGACGAGCCGTGCCTGATGTAGCTTAACTTCATAGAAGTTGTGTTCAGTGAAAGCCCACCAGGCCACGGCCTCCCCCAATTCTATCTGGCATTAAAAGTTAAAGAAAACAAATCGCTTTTGAACACTAGAAAACGCTTTTCTAAGTGAAACTTTTACAGGAACGGTTAATTTTTTGTGAAACTTTCATGATTTCCATACCGTTACTTTATTACAGGCTCTTCATGATTTGGAATACCGACTTAACCGTGAAACAAAGAATGTGAATTTAAACCACGACATTTTAACAAAACCTTTTTTTTGGGTAAAGTTCTTACATTTTATTTGAGAAATGTTTTGTTTCATTTTAGTAACATGTACATTGTTATAATAACATTTAAGCTCTTCCTTTAACATCAGGAGAGCTGGTGATACAGAAATTCTTAGGCTAATGTACAGAAATCTGATCAGCAAACTTGGTGTAATTTAAATGTTTTTATGTTTGCATTCCTAAGGAATAAATTTTCAAAAAGTTAGCAGCATCGAAATGAAGCATCATCTGAGTTCCATCGAAATGAAGCATCATTACAACAGGATTATTTCGTCTGAGTATCTAAAAATAATCAAATTAAACCTTTTTAAGATGTTTAAATTTAACTACACATCAGAGATATTTACATGTTCCAAATTGATCTCTGACACTTTTTGGTCCCCTCCATGGGCACTACCTTGAGGTGGTGGAAGGGCATGAGTGCCACAATAATGCTAAGGGCTGTGGTAAATAGGGCCACACAGGCCAGTCAGGCCTTTGCTGAGGGGTCAGTTTAAATTGTCCCAAGACTTTATAAGCCTCCTGTGTGACCGGTACGTTCACTCGCGTGTTTGTCCTACGCGGTGACTCGACTTCGGGGGAAAGGAGTTTGTTGCTTGCTATACGTTCACTCCTCTGTCTTTTCTGATAGAAGGGATCCTACACACACTGGCCAATGAATTAGAAACCCGTGATGAATTACTATACTGATATGTAAAGCGGGGTCAAAGGTCAGAAACGATTGTGATATGCAAATGAATGCAATCCTGTGAGGTATATGCTCATTCCAAGCTGCAGATACTGGGTAGGAATAAGCTGCAGGTGCTCAAGTTGAGCAAAATGGGGAAAACAGCAGACCAAAAAGGAGTTATTGTGGGAGCCCGTCTAGCTGGAGCTACGATTTACAGGACAGTACAACTAACCAGTATCTCAACAGGTCAGGTCTTCAAGGTGTTCAATGCGTAGAAATGGAATCCACAAGAGTTGTCGAAATGGCAGAATTGTGGATCAAAAACAATCAACACAGACAGGGACCGACGTCGTCTGAGGCGGATTGTGCGACAAAACCGAAGGTCGGAGGTGGAGCAACTGACGGCAGACTTCAATGAAGGATCATCGTCACCCATCTCCTCCAGAACAATGCGCCGAAAGTTGAAGCGAAGAGGGATGGGAAGTCGCATGCCATTGAGGAAGCCCCTGGTGTCAGCAACAAACCAGAAAGTACGCCTGCAGTACTGTAAAGAAGCTGTGACTGGAGAGTTTATAGACTGGAAAAAGATGACGTGGTCGGACGAGTCACGTTACACATTGTTATGCACTGATGGCCGGCAGAGAATTTGGCGGCAGCCCCATGAAGCAATGGACCCCTCATGTGTTGTGAACACAGTTCAAGCTGCCATGGTATGGGCCATGTTTTGTTAATTTGGCAAGGGTCCCCCGATAATCCTTGACAGTCAGGTGAAAGCTAAAGACCATGCCAAATACAGCCAAAGGAGGGTAAATATCATATTGAACGAAGGTTTCTAATTCATTGGCCGATGTGTGTAGATCCAACCCTTCCTTTATGGAAACACCCTAAAAGGGTATCTACAAGTAGGGACTTGAAAGATCTTGATGATTAAATGCTGCTTGAGGAACTAACGGACCAAGAAATCAGAGATATACGACGAATTATATCCAGAACGAATGGGTAGGTTAAACCAACCCATTCCTTAACCGTAGCATTTGAAGGGGGGGGGGATTTCCAGATACAATACAATTAAGCTTGGATACTTTCGGCCACGAGTAAAGACCCTTTGTAACGAAACTGTTGTGGTGCTATCGGTGTTTGCGGTTGACTACACAAAATCAAGTTGTCGCCTTCTGGCAATGTATGACAATTGTGGCAAAGAAAGACACGAGACAGACAATTAAAATGCTAAACTCTTATGTAGCAATTGCGAAGGCGATCATTTCGTCCTTTCTCGGGACTGCCCGATGTGGAAAGCGGAAAGACAGGCTCAATCAATCCATGGAGGAAAAAAAGTGTACATAATGGGAGGCAAAATGTTCGTCCAGGTTTCAGGGAAGAGTCCTACTCGCTCTTATACGAACGTCTTGAGAGAGAGTACGGGGTTTCCACACACACCGGCAAAACCGGAGCCACTGAATGCGTCCTTGCCGACCAATGGCTCCTTTCGGTGCCGTTTATTATAGCTGCCGCCACGTAAGTTGAACGATCTTTTTGACATGCGCAGTAAGTCTTCTCATCAATTTGCTTTGTCTGGGTTTTACCCATGACGCACTTGTTCTGCTGTAGCTAAGGCGTAGATATCGTTGAAACGTGGAAAGCCTATTAAAAGTCATAATATAAAACAAATTGCCTTCGAATCGACTATTCTGCGTCATTTTTTAATTTATTATTTTATTAATTTCATTTATCTATTTAAAAAAAAAACGAAAATTTAAACTAATTATAAATACGAAAACAATGTTTCGAAAACGAAAGCGGATGCGATTACTTTCCGTTAACGTCTACTGGCTGGCGTTAGAAATGACGTCATCCTGTCGTTCAACTTACGTGGCGGCTGGTATAGTGCAGCATGCTTTTAGTTGTGGTGAAAGTAAAATATGGGCTGCATGCAATAAACGATAACTTTTTTCGGCTATTATATATGATATGCCCAAATGAAAAAGAGACTACGGATATATCTAACGAATATTTTAATTACAGAATATTTGACGAACAGAAAATATGTAACATTGCGTACACATTTTTTTATTTTTATTTATTTATTTATTTAATATGATTTAGTTAATACAACGACGCCCAACTCGGTCCGTTATGGTCAAGGACCGACGAGTTAGGACCTAGTGGGCGCCCATAATTTAAACTACAATAATGAAGACAATATAATTAGTTAGTAATAAAATACTAATTCTTGAGGTATAATATAATTAGGGGTTTAATCAACAATAAAAAATTACAATCAACAAGAGTCAAAATTATTATCTATAGTATATAACTTATAAAATTAAATAAAATTGGTAGAGACTTTACAACATAACAAAGGGAGAACAGAGTTTCCGACTAGTTTCGCCATTTATTCCCGGCTTTATCAAGGATACACCCAATCGACAATCGAACAGTGAAGTGTACATTTGTTAGGATGGGACGAAAGCAGCGCTTTCACAAAGCTCATCCAACCAGAATAAACACCAAATGAAATACACTGAGGTAGTCAAGAAGCCTAACCAACCCAAGCGGTCTTCCACAAGCCTCCCTCCGTTTCTTCATCGACCGTGCCCTGAAGTTACCCCTCAGTCCTTCTTCCCGTGCCACCGAATTCCGAACTATACGCCCCCTCGCCTTAAAAAATGGCTACACAACTTCCACCTTCTCCCGGATTCTCCAACGAAGAAAACTTGCCCTCTCCAACCCTAAACCTCCTCAACCATCCCCATCCAAAAAATGGGTGTCCTTGCGATTCATCAGCCCTCAATTTTACCGCCTTTCTCTCCTCACTCGGCCTCCAAGTTTCCTACCGCTCATCGACCCCATGCTTTCGCTCTCTTAATCCCCCCATCCAAACACACACCGACAATTTCTCCCGTTCCGGAGTTTATAGATTAAACTGTGGATTTTGCGACAAATACTACATAGGCCTATCGACCCGCAATTTCAATAAACGATTCAAAGAACACATGGACTCCTACAAAAAACGAGATAATAATTCACACTACGCGATCCACCTTGCCCGCACGGGACATGCCCCCAAAGAGCAAAGTGAAATCATGACCATTCTCCATGTATGCAACGACCCATTCAAGACTGCCACTCTCGAAGCTATTGAGATCTTTAAAGCTAAGATCTCCTCTCCAGAGCACCTCCTCAATTGCCAAACCGTTTTTGATATTTATTCAATTTTAAATTCTTTATCCGATATCTTGTAATTTTTCAAATTTGTATATTTACTTTCCTTTCCATTTTTTATTGATACCTTAGTTTACGTTAACTCCGGATGAGTCTTCTTCTAGGTCCGCGTTTTCAATTTTGTTTGTGTTATGACATCACTTTTTCCTTTATATTTCAATTAATTTTCCTCTCAAGGTTTCCTTATAATTTCACTGTTATTGGTTCCTTATCCAACCATTCTCCTTTCAATGTCGCCACTGTACACTTTATATTATTTACTATTTGTTATTTCTTCATCCAATCATGTTCTCATTCTGAACCATATTTTCTGTATATAAAGGCTTATGTCCTCTTGTGTGTATCTTATTTTCTTTTTCTTTTTTTTTTTTTTTTCTTTTTTGCATAATATGGAAGACCGCTTGGGTTGGTTAGGCTTCTTGACTACCTCAGTGTATTTCCTTTGGAGTTTATTCTGGTTGGATGAGCTTTGTGAAAGCGCTACTTTCGTCCCATCCTAACGAATGTACACTTCACTGTTCGATTGTCGATTGTCGTTGTGTGTATCCTTGATAGAGCCGGGAATAAATTGCGAAACTAGTCGGAAACTCTGTTCTCCCTTTGTTGTGTTGTAAAGTCTCTACCAATTTTTTCGATAGAAACAGCACTATGGACCCCTTACTGAACGATTATAAAATTAAAATAAAAACAACAACAAAAAACAAGTTAATTTAGCTTGAATACTTAATAAACAAAACTAAAACAAAAAAAATTAAATTAAATACTTGTTAGACGTTGAACAAAGAACATATAATTTCAAATGTTTAAGGAAGCCAAAGAGAGACTTGATTCGGAACGAAGCTCAATACTTCGGAAGACGAGATCAATACTTAATGTCACTTGCTAAGGCTTTTAATTAACTTTAATCTTAATTGACTCGATAATATTTTACCCAGAGGAAATAGCCGTAACAGGGAATGGAGAGAGGTGACGCAAAGTATGAATTAATCATTGAATTTTTAATATAACAATAATTGAAATTTACAATTACTGAATGAAAACTTTGAATTCTTTATATAAAAGTTACTCATATGAATTTGTAATATAGCAAGTGAACTTGTAAAGCAGGTCTTAATCAATGGCTCCTCCTTCACTGCCAGTGAGCAAATGGCTAGTAGTACTGGCAACCGTCGAACTTGAAAACGGCGACCGATCTCGGTAAATCAACAAGGGGACCGAAACTGCTTAAAGGTGAAGAGAAATGATTGCTCATGTGTCACTACTATTAGATTTAGATATATTTAGAATACTAAAGTCTTAATGTCAAATTAACTTATCGCTAAGCTTAGAGACTGAATATAAATTCAGTGCCCGAGCGCGGAAGCCAAGCGCGACCCGCCGAGTGAGATCTCACTTGTTAGGCGCACGCTTGCTAGGTCGACGACCTTCTCGATGGCCCGGTCGGGCACCCTTGGATTGAAAGAATTGTAATGTGGCCTCGTGTCCGTCGACACCTCGGACGGGTTCGCAGAATTTGATGGGCCGATATGCACGTCTGGATTCGTCTCAGAAATCGCGGGCACGCTCTCCGAATCTTGCTCCAATGTCCCGGCGTGGAAGTGGCCAGGTGAGGGCGGAGAGTCGCTGAATTCGGACGGAACCCGGTACCCTATCTATCCTTCCTCGGATATGGACGCTGGTTCACCTGTGACGTTTGTATGCTCGCCGTCGCGCTCCTCACTCGGGATCGAAGCGGCTTGGTTCGTACGGCTGCTGACGATCGCTCCTTGCTATTGCTCGGGCACGATAAGAGTATAAACAAAAAGTTTGAATTAGTGAATAATTTAGTTCTCGCCTTATTTCTTTCGGCACTGCTGAAGCTGAAGGGCCTCGCTTAGTTTCCTTACCCCTGACGAGATATTTCCTTCGGATTCTCTTCTACCGGTCGGCTGGGCGTGAACGCACTTCTTCGTTCTTCGCGCTTTCAAAGGCTTATCAACTTTCCTTTTGCTCAGGCTCCGGTGTTTTGTTGAAGAGAGTTTTCCTGAGAGAGAACTGACTGAACAATTAAATGCGGAATTTATTATTCCACGGGACTCACTTCTAGAACCTCCTTCTCCTCGGGCTCGATTTCCATTGGGCTTAGGATTTTTCGGCTCCGTCGTCTTGGGTTCCTTGGTCCTGGAGTCCTTCGTATTCCGCATCGGTTGGCTGGCTGAACTCTCTCTCTCGTTGCTTCCTGTTCGCTCGTATTTATTCGAGCCTTTAATTAACCGATTGACTATGCAATTATGCAACACCAATCGGTTAACGGCTCTTGGCTTCGCTGCCTCGTGGGAGGTTCTACCTTGCGAAGGAGGCCAGAGCTTCTCCGCCGTTTTTTTTGCTCGCGTGCTCCGACTTCCCCTTTTTCTCGCATTGCATGTCATATCGCCCGATTTTCCTTCCCTATCGCTCTGGCGATATGACACTTAATCTTTATATATAAAAATTTAGTTCATGGTGAGTCTGTAAATGTTCTATAAACCTTTGAACCAATTATGCAACTGAGCTCATATTCGCACCATATGTTCATTAGGTTCAGAGTAAGGTTTACAAGTCCCCAAAGGGGTGGGGGTAAATATGATATATCTTGATTTATGTTTGTTTGTTTCCTCAAGAGATGGCGCTAGGGAAACGCCATCAAAATTTCATCAAACAAACAGACCGAGCAACGTCTATACAGGGTGACTCAGAAAGGTAGGTCAAGAATGAAACGCCATGTACAGTTTGTAGCGGGGAATAAAATTTTTCCTACAAACATGGGTCCGGAAATGGATCCTTACAGAGATAATGCAAATTGTACGTGGTAGGAATGACATTACAGTAGGTGTTCAAAATGCCGACCCTGAGCCTCGATGCAGGTGATTGAAATGCCGGCGATGTGGGTGATCACGGTCTGGAAAACGCTGTTGGTAAATCCTTTCCGCTTCAGTAGCATTACCCTGTGCCTCGCCGCAGTGTTGCCAGATATTTCTACGTCGAAAATCCCAAAACCCGTCCACAAAGCAGCCCATAAACCGCGAGACTAAGCACAAAGAAGCCCAAAAAACCGCGAGACTTTGATAGCCGGCTGATTTTAAATTACTGCACATAGCATTCTCTAACATTTACTAGTTGCTCGTGAGTTATTGCCCCATTCCTTCTATACTGATCTATCCCTGGTTTAATTTAAATCGTCACTTAATTTATTTTTCAGCAATAAGACTCAGAAAACCAAGATAAAAAAAACAAGCCCAAAAGAGCCCAAAAAAGCCACGACCCGCCAAAAAAATCCCAAACCGCGAAGTCAAAATTTTACAAGCCAATTGGTTTTAAAAGAAGCCCAATTTGCGGTTTATAGCCCAATCTGGCAACACTGCCTCGCCGTAGACGAGATGCATGTCCGCCAGCAGGGTTGCCAGGTCCAAGCACTATTCGGTTGCCCAATTGGGGAACTTTAGTAGCCCAAAATCGCCCAATGCATGAAAATAGCCCTTTTTACCTGACTTTCCCTGACCTTGTTTCATTTTCCTGCCTTTCCAGAATGTGGGAATTCCGCAAATCTACATTATGTCTATGATGTAAGCTTCCAACTATTACTGAACATTATGAAAATACAAATAAACCATACAATAAAAATATTCGTAAATTACAAACTTTTATTCTTCAAAAAAATACAAATCACTGTTTGGTTTTTGAAATATCAGTAGATTCGTCAAGTAAGAGAGAATAATATTGATCTTTAAGATCTCTTTTTAGTTCCTCTAACATAGATGGTGAAATCACCTTTGTCAATAAACGGGAGCATTTAGTTCGATGCAAGTTGAAGTCGGATGTCAGATCACATGGAAAAGACGATTTAATTATTTCTCCCAGATGATCTACTGTTTGTATTGCTGAGTGACAGGCAACATGCACTGCAGCAATACATTCACTTTTTTACTTGAAATGGATTTCACAGTTATTCCTAAACAAAATGATCAGAGTAAGAACAGATAAAACTAAAAGATGTTACAAATATACATTCTATCTATGATGTAAGCTTCCAACCACATACATTTTTAGTGATCAACAAATATAAATTTACTTACCACGTGATTCCAGTAATGGCTGGCGATGAGCAGATGGATTTGCTCTGGCATATTGCCCTTTATGCAGTGAGTATCCTTGTGCTTTTTCAGGTCGGCATGGTGGGCCCTTAGACGTTTTTTTGCATACTTTACAGTACGCATACGAAGAATCATCTGAATCATTTATAACAAGATTGGTCTTCAGCATAGTGCATAAGATAACAGGAAAAGAAAGCTTCATGCAACTTACCAGAACATTCTTCTAGCCATCCTATAAAGTCCTTTTCTTTTTTCTATGATTTTTGGTAATTTTTTTATATTTCGCCCATTTACCCATTATACTGTAGGAACAACCAACAATATTTGAATTAGGAAAATAACCACTAGTACTAATAACCATTTCTATTCCACTCCATCCGCATTATAAAATTAAATAAAAAATAATTACGTGCTAGCTTTTAAGCTAGCGAAATGAAAAACAAAGAGAGAAGATAAACCTAAAAACTGTAGAGTCTACTTACATTTGCGAAGTCTTCTAAAATTTGTGAAGTAGTGCTTGTCGATGGACTACTGATGCTGCTGCACGACAATCGACCAGTGTAGTGAAACGTTATTCGAGTGGCACTTGGCTTCATAATCTCACCCTTCCTAAATAAATGCCAAGGGAATTACACTGAAGTAGTTAAGAAGCGTGATGAACCCATAAAGGTTATCCATAATATGAAGGAGAAAATGCCCCTCTTGGTTGGAGGTGATTTTGATTGACGACTGTCTAGACTAGAAGCAGACTACTAGTATTAGATAAAACACGACCTATGAAGTCCAGTAATCTGGAAATAAGACATTATCAATGTCTTCAAAATTAATATCAAGTATATGCCTTGGATCACGATATCTCTTTCTATGCATAGGATGCTTTAAAATGCCCGAGACTAGCTCGTTGCTATGATTTTCTATATTGGGCAGCATGGATTCCATGAGCCCTTGAACGTATTTGCTAATATGAGTCATGTTGAAGTCATTATAAATGAAGGATTGCGAACAATTCTTCGATCTTTTTGCGCAATAGTCCTAAGGGTAACGCTTTGGAATTTTGTGCGTGTCCTCATCAAGACACTTAATTTTAATGGTGTCCTTACGACCAGTGTGGCAGATGATTTTATCTAAAGACACATGCTTTGTGATTTCCTCTAGAATTTCCTTGATTGGTTTTCCGTGATGACGAATAATAATCGGAGGAATGTAAATAACTCCCTTTCCATGGGTGACATTGCTTTGGGAATAACCAAGCTTGGCTTTGTTACCTCGTAGGGCTACAGAAACACCATTTTTGATATCGACAGTAGACTGAATGTTGTCTATCCTAACACCACCTTTGTTTCTTTTATTCTGCGCAATACGCCAGTTACCTCCATCACTGTTAGCAGAATCATTTTCATGCCTGCTTTTGACGCTAGTTCGTAGTGAGGAGTTTCCTTCGTCGACTGCTTCCAGGCAAGTAGAAACATTTTCATTATTATGTGTTGCATCAGGATTTACCACTATCATGGGCGAATCAGAAGTAATGGGAGAACCCATAAACTCCTTGATAATATTGCCAAGGTTAGCAAAGCCATTGGCAGTCTCTAAACTAGCACTCTGAATATCACTTTTTAGACTATCAATTTTGCTACCAAGTTCCTTAAACAGCGCTTCCACCCTTGATTCTAGCTCTAAATATTTGCTGTTTAGTTCAGTACGTAATGCCTCAAGTTGTCCGTTAATAATAATGTCAAATGCCAGAAATCTCGGGTCCTTACACGCATCTTTGTAGGCCAGTTCACAAGGTAACACTTTACCATCAGCATACTTAACAGTACATGTAGGAGATTTTGACGCAGCGCCTGATGTCATCATGAAGCAGGTGTGGTGCTGGGTTTTGCCGTCCTTAGAAGGACGCACCTACTCAGAACGACTCAGTTTAAAAGACTTAAAAAAGTCCTACCTTGTTAGTCCTTTTAGAGATTTTACCGATGCACCTTGTTTATCAGCTTATATGTACTAAATTGCGAATAAAGCACCAATGGGAGTCCAGCGCCAAATTTCGAAAACGGATTGGCTACTCTATCCAGTAATAGAACAATGATATGACCTAATCACGCCTCCGGTCTTCCATGATCTGGAAGACTTTGGCGACGACCTCAGGAAGGCTAACTATTTTCCGGAAAAAACAATCAGACTTAAAAAAGCTAATGGTGCAGTCGAAATGCCAATGGTCTTGGTTACCTTACAGAATAATGAACATAACAAGTCCTTCTTAGGATTAAAACGTATCGGTCCTCTAGCAATTATTGTGGAACTATTTAAAGGTAACAAAAGGCCCTTGCAGTGTTACAACTGTTTGCGTTTTGGTCACGTCTCTCAAGATTGTACCGAAACACCTCGATGCAGTAAGTGCGCTGGCAACCACCAGTCGAGGGACTGTACCAATGTTAAGGGTAAACACCCCCCCTAAATGTGTCCGATATGATGGTCAGCACACATCAAGTTATACCAAGTGCCCTAAATATCCCCAAGTAAGAAGGCTCAAAAGCACAAACGTGGTAGAGGGCAAAACCTATGCTTCGGTCGCATCCAACTCTGCTGATACAAGTGTCATTGATAATAACCAGTTGCGCAGTATGTATAGGTGTCTAGGGAACTTGCTAAATATCTACAAAGACAGTGGCAAAGTAGTGCCACAGGTTGCATCCCACGAAAACAAAAATTGACTATGGACAGACGCCCTTACAGAAAGATCACCCACGGGAAACTTCGTTGCAACATATGGAATGCAAGAGGAATCCATCGAAAGCGCATCGAATTTTACAACTTCCTTATAAATTGGAATGTCGACATCGCCTTCGTGTGCGAGACACACTTGAAGTCATCTCAAATTTTCTGTTTGCCTGGTTTTCATGTCTATCGCAAGGGTCGGCCTCTGGGTAATAATGCTAGTAAAGCGTTTGGTGGAGCAGCGATCATTGTAAAGGACGGCATTGACCATCGCGAGATAGCCACCCCAAATTACGCAGGGATGAAAGCAATTTCCCTAATCATAAACGATGCTGACGCAGGCGAAATTAAGTTCACCTCCTTATATAATTCGCCTAAGCACAAGCTTAGTTTGTGTGAGCTTGATGAGCTGCTGTCTGGGCCCATTCCAGTTATTATGGCGGGTGACTTGAATGCCAAGCACCTCATGGAATTCTAAATGCTCTAATCAAAACGGCAATATCTTACATGGATACACTGTGAAAGAGAGTGATGCCTTCGTTGCTGGTCCTCTTGATGACACATATTATTGTGACCACTCGCCGGTTAGTGACGTGCTGGACATTGCTGTTCTTAAGGGTTTCCTCAAGCCGTATAATATTTTTACAGTAGACGATTTAACCTCTGACCACCGACCGGTCATGCTTATCGTCGAGGGCCTAAACATCGATCTGAAGCTAGGGCTGCGCTCCAAGCAAGACTGGAAGCTCTTTAAGGATATTCTTCCCATACAGGGAAGTTATTGATAACGGGGACATCAACGAGAATATCAGTGCAATCACTCGTGCTATAAATGATGCTACTACTTCAAGTACCTCAACTACTGATCGGAAGCGCCCCGAGAACCTCGACCTCCCTCCTTACATCAGACGACTCATTCTTGAAAGGAATTCCTATAGAAGACTATGGCAGTGCAAGCGACTACTCTTTTTCAAGAAGAAGTACAACAGGCTTTCTCGCAAGGTCCAGGAAGAGGTTAAACTTCTACGAGCACAAAGGTGGAGTGAAAAACTGAAATCTTTGTCTGTCCAGGACAACTCACTCTGGCGTACTGTAAGGGCCTTGAAGGGTAACAGGCCCATTCAATTGCCGCCGCTGCTTGCAGACAATGGCAACTTCGTCACCAGTGATGGGGAAAAGGCTCAACTGATAGCGGATTCCGTGAAGATCCAATTTACCACGCCTACTGGGACCAACCGGGACAGTCTCTCAAACACTCAGCTTGTGAACAATGGCTGTATCGCTTACCAGTGCATCCATCGTGTTCCTACCCCTGAGAATGTCATTAGTATTCATGAAATCTCCGATATCATAATGCGACTTAAAATCAAAAAAGCAGCAGGTATTGATTCCATCACCAATAGTGCTCTGAAGAACTTGCCTCCTAATATTGTCTCAACTATTACCAAAGCCATAAATGACTGCTGGAAACTTGGTTACTTGCCCGACCAGTGGAAAGAATCCGTCATTGTTACCATACAAAAGCCAGGTCTTAACCCTGCTCTTGCTGTCAGTTACAGACCCATAAGTTTACTACCTATGTTGTCCAAAGTCTTCGAACGCGTCATCCTAAGGAGATTTAATGCTTTCTGTGTGGCCAAAAATCTTGTTCGCGAGGAGCAATTTGGTTTTCGACCTGGACACTCCTGCCAACTTCAGATCTGGAGGCTTGTTGCAGATCTAAACACTCCTCTAAATTGTGCAAAGTACGGTGGTCTTGTCTTCTTGGATGTCCGGAAAGCTTTTGATCAAGTTTGGCATAACGGACTCATATTCAAGATGATTACTTGTGGTCTCCCTGACGATCTGATTGCTTTGATTAGTTCCTTTCTGACGAACAGGAAATTTCGTGTTAAGGTTGGCTACTCAATGTCAAACCCTTGTGACGTCAATGCTGGTGTTCCCCAAGGCTCTGTCCTGGTACCTGCATTGTTCAATTTCTTCATCCACGACTTCCCAATCTTTACTAAGTGTGAGCTATATCTGTTTGCTGACGACGCGGCCATCATGACTACCAACCGCAATCCCGCTCACGTCACATCTCGGTTACAAAATGCCTTACATCCGTGCGAGAAATGGTTTGCTAAGTGGAGACTCAAACTAAACGTCGACAAGTGCAAAGCTATGTTTATTACCAAGAAACTTCGGAAACCCCCGAAGCCTCTTCTTCTTTCGGGTAGAGAGCTCGAATGGGTGAAGAATTACAAATACCTCGGAGTGGTGATAGATGCCAAGCTAAATTGGGGTGACCACGTCTCCTATGCTATCAATAAGGCTAAGAAGGCAAAGTTCAGCCTGGTCGCCCTCCTGGGACGAAACAGCGCTCTTGGAATAGATAGCAAACTTTTGCTATATAAAATGGTAATCCGGACCATTCTGTTATATGGTATGCCTGCCTGGGCCACAATATGCAAGTCCAGATGGAAGAACCTGCAAACTTTCCAAAACATTACCCTGAGGACCATCGCCCAACTGGACAGGTGAGTTGCAACAAATACTTCCATTGCTGAAGATTTTGATATACCTCCTATTGGAAACTACGTACAGGAGTCGTTGAAGAAGCTTCTTCCGAAGATCAAGGACCACCCTAATCCTCTGGCTGTAGATATTCTGGATCACCCGCTCACTTTTCGAAGTTTACTCAGGCATCGCAGGCCTCGTCATCTCCTGGACGTCAACTTCGAAGACATCCAAAAGGCTATTTTTCCAGACTACTGGATCTCCTAGCTCCTTCGTGCCCCTCGTCAATCAACAATCAACTCTATCGTCCTTATAGCAAAGGACCCCATCTTATCCTCTGGATGACTTAACTAGGTTTCATCTGGCTTCTTGCCTAATTCAGTGTACTTCCCCTGGTTACTTCCTGGATGAGTATGGCAGTGAAAGCGTTGCTTTCGGACCACTCGTCTCGTTTTCCCTGCACTGTTCGATCGTCGTTGTCTGGTCTTCCATTGGTCTTCTCGTCTCGTCCTCGGTTTTAATAATTGTCTAAAACCAGTTTTTTTTTGTTATTTGACAATAATTTCGCCCAAAAATCGTCACAAAATTCGCACAAAACAAATCGCCCAAAAATCGCAAATTTGAAATTTTAGTAGCCCAATTTAGTCGCAATCACGAATTTGAAATTTTAGTCGCAATTTGAACAAAAAAGTAGCTCAATTTGCGATACATCGCCCAACCTGGCAACCCTGTCCGCCAGCTCCGCATTAGTCAAGCGATCCATTGTACGACAATGGAGTTAAATGTTTCATTTCTTCTCTTTTAAAGGAGAGAACACGAACAATTTATATGTTTAGATCCTAAGTTACATGGACCGTATGCCGTTCGGGTAACGCACATCCATTCCTACCTCGTGCAAGTTGTATTATCTCTGTAAGGATGCATTTCCAGGTCCATGTTTCCCCGCTACA
>JAHWFO010069447.1:5746-41710 GCA_023313115.1 Rhysida immarginata | reverse complement strand
AACACTTAATTTTCCACTGCGTTATCTCCATTACTCTGCATTTACACTTTACAAGGGGATATAGAAGTAGCTAATAATTGATAAATAGACAGAAAAGAAGGGGTGAAATAATTGCGCCTTGAGGAACTCCCAAACTTCATAATATGTAAAAAGATATACCAGATAAGGTCATAAAATAGGAACGGTTTGTAAGGAAATCCTTTTATCACAATAGGGGGTGGCCCACGTATATACGTACCATATAAGTAGAATAATTTATGCAATAAGCAGTCAACCGGAACCGAATCAAGTGCCTTGGCAAAGTCAATAAATACTGCTACTACGAGATTATTTGAGGCCTTTTCCAAGGATATTTATTCAAGAAGCTTATAGCAGGCAGTCTCAACATTTCTTTTGGGGACAAACCCGTGTTGGCAAGATGTAATAAAGTTATGATCAAAAATGAACTGCGACAAGCGGGAGTAATAAAAGATCTTTGCAAACGTTGGCAAAACTGAAACAGGACGATAATTCGAGGAAGACATATGATCCCCTTTTTTAAAAATAGGTATTACTCTAGATAGTTTTAACGAATCGGGAAATAGACCTGTTACTAACGATTGATTGAATATATACGCAAGGGGGTATGATAATAATGAATGAAGCCGGAATACTACCCTTGAAAGGAACCCTAACGGATCTAGAGTCGATGATGATTTTAGATCGCGTATAATATCTGATCTCTTCAGGAGAAGTAGAAGGTGCAAAGAAACTCGAGATAGGATTTCGGGGTTGCTATCACAGCTATCCATAGCTGGGACGCGGGAATCGGAATAACTCGGTAAGAGAGTTTGTTGAAATGCCGTCAGAGAAGAACTAGTAATCTGAGTCGGGTGATTAAAAGGAATCGTAGAAGAACTGGAGCCCACAGATAAATCTTTTAGCACATCCCATTTATCTTTAGTTGAGTGGAGCCGAACAAACAAACTTTCTAAATGGTCATTCTTATACTCTATCCAACGAAAGTTGGAGAGCCAAAGTAGAATCAACAATGTCTAACAATTGAAATAGGAAGTTTAACTGGACACGCCCACTCCAACTTTCGTTGAACAGAGTTCTCAATCCGTGTGCGTACAATATTTGACCAATCTTTAAACCGTTTGATATTCGCTAAGTAGGGGATGACGAGACTTAAGGTAGTATTTGTTTTTAGTTTTTATATCAGTTAGTAAACCGGGAGTAATCCAGGGTTTTCTTATCGAACCGTTTACCTTATTAACTCTCGAGGCACCGCGGTAAGGAAGGTAGCTGTCAAATCCATACCGAATATGCTGCAAAAATGAATCAAATAATGATAGTACCTGTGTCCAATTTGTTAAAGAAAGATAAGACGACAATACCGCAATTCTGTGATCAGAAATTATGCGTTTACGAACAGAAATATGAGTATGGGAGAAAAGTTTTGAAGAGTCGAACATTATCAATAAAGGAAAGTGGTCCGACATAGATATATCTATTGAATTGCCGAAAACAGAATTTAATGTAGCGAAACAGGCGTCTATTGCAGAATAGGTACCGTGGTAAGAAGAATAATGTGAATAAGACGAAGTAACAGTCCAGCTTGCGTAATTGGATCGAGTAATTGACGTAGACTAGGAGTAGGGACGCTAAAATCTACATTAAAATCACCAACTATCACCAGTGGGTTATCAAAGCAACATAATTGCTATTATTATTGATGTACTGATCCCAGCGCGTAGGAAGCGAATGAATGGTTTCTAAACTCCTGGGTTGCGTACGAATTCATTTTTCCACGGTATTCTGCACTTCCTTATCACAGGTGAAACGATGACCTTTCACTGACTTTTTAAGGGGCCGAAGATACGTGAGTCAGATGGGGAGATGTCGGGGTTGTACGGAAGATGTTTGAGATCTTTCCATCGAAATGTCTCCAGCAGGTGGAGGGTCTTCTTGGCCACATGTGGCTTAGCAGCACTATCCCTTCGAGAGTTTATTTCTGCGTTTGATCTTGATGGCCTGTTTCAGATGCTCGCCTTCGACGAGAAGAAATTGAATAACAGCTCTTTGCGCTGATCTTAAGGAATCCATCATGCACCTGACCGCGCAAAACAACTTTCCACAACTGACAAAACAGAAGGCGAAGCCGTTCGCTTCAATTGGAAACCAGGAAAAATACAGCGCCATCTATCGACAAATATAACGGCGCTACAATAAAAGTCTTCTTTTCATTTGGTTACACCATACACTTAGAAGAAAGTGTGGTACGATAAAAGGATGAGTAGATATCTGAAATTTATATAACTACAAACTACAAAATTTACCCAGAGCTGCATGTAATCGACAAACAAGGGATCGTATTTGTGACAGCTTATAGAGCTATCACAATAGTATTGCATTTTATTTTATAAATAGTTACAATCTCCTAAAGCATTTATTTATTTTTCTGTCTTTTTTTCAATTGTTACTGAAATATATTGTTTTAAAGCTTTTTCTGTTGTTGAGCTTGGTTTCGGAGAAAATGCGCTGTGAGTGAAGGGGAATTGTTGAGGAGAAAAACTAAAGTTTTTTTTGGAACTTTTTTCTCTCGGAGGGAAGAAGGTATAAATTTTGATTAAGAAAATGGGACCTAAAGCTTCACGGAAATCCAAAATGGAGTGATATGGAGTTGCTTGCATGAACCTTGATCATGCTGTGTGAATAAGAGTTAGGAGTACTCTTGTAATCTGAATCCTAGTATTTATTATTAGGTGCTCCATTATTTAAAGAAAATTTTGCCTTTGCCGGAATTCTGTGTATTCTAAGAGGACAAGTGAACTAGAGTATTTGGACTAGCCCGAGGATTTTCAAATGTTGTATACTGCAGAAGATTGAAGGATTGCATAATTGGGAGATCTTATTGGGTGAAGTAAAACACATTGGGCTTTTTAATTACTTAATGGAAGTAAATAGACTGAATACTTGATAGTTTATCTTGCATAGCTTATTGAATTTATTGTTGATATTGCAAATTGACCGTCAGCATTTATTTCCTTTATAGTGGATCTGACTTGCAAGAGTGAAATTTCTTTGTCTAGCGAAGATAAGTCAATAGATCTGAAATGGAGGAATGTCTTCTCAATATCTGCCTTCTCAGATGAGCTCTCGGAATTATTTACTACAGGACTTTGGTAATGAATTATTGTATTCTTAATAGTTATTTTTTCCCGGATGAGCAAGCGAACTGTGGCCATTTGAGCTTAGGAGTGTTGGATGGAATTATAGGCAATTTCCCTTAGTGAAGCCAAGCCTTGACTTAAAAAAAACAACCCTAAAATATATTTTACTCCTAATGTTTACATAAATAAAGAGCGTTGATTAACTTTATGAGTTGGGATCTAGGATTTATTCCTGGTTGCTCCCTTTTGGGTCTTGTGGTCATTATCTTACAAAATGATAGAATTAACACATGGAATAATTATACGATATTCCACGCACATATTCGATAATATTTTGTCTAACATAATTGTTAACTTTTCTAACGATTTTTTCATCAGCTTCTTCATATCTTTTAAGTTTTGCCGGACGTTGATAACCTGAGATATATCTTTCGTATTCTGCATCATAAAAATTATTTATGACCCGATCAATAATTATAAGAAATTATATGATAGTTACAAAATTGTTTTGATGCATAACATTTCATTACATTGTTCAATTATATTGAAATTTTTTAATGCAAATGACTAAGAATGTAAAAAAAAACCGGACTGAAAGTAAAGTTGTTTTTTTTGAAGTTAAAAAAAAGTTTCGTCGTCCACTTGGTTAACATCCAGTTTTACCGTCGTCCACTTGGTTATCGTCCATTTGACGTCGTCCAATTGACTATCGTCCAGTCGGCTGTCATCATACGGTAACTATCTTTATTACCGACGAGTTTAGTGTTACACTATCATCATGGAAAATAAATTGCATTTCAGCCGTATTTTAGAGGAAATGTAACTCAATTGATAGGGCCGACAATGGCGGATTCAGTAGCAGAAGACAAAGTTTGCCGAACTTTCCTAATCTAGAGTTTGCCATACTTTCCCGAAACTTTGGTTGCCTGGATAAGAGAGGAGAAGAAAGGTAGTGACAACTTATTCCGTATGTTTAAAGTGTGAATTGTCATTTTGATTCCGTGGTCGAAAGTGACAACTGAATAATTTATGCTAAATGCGTCGTTATTTTAGAGAAATTTATTGGTGCCTATAGCTATGCAATTTTAAATTAGGCCTGTAATTGTATGTACAACTACTTGTTCGGTTTTATTTTATTTATTTACATAAATGTCTTAGAATAAAATATTTTACTCCCATAATTAGGTTGTCAGATCGTCGAATTGGATCGGAGAGAGTTGCGAAGAAATGCGACGATCCAACACGTAATCGACCGAGGGGCGAAAGAAGAAAACAACGGGTGAAGCCCGCAAATACGAAGGGAAAAAACATACCCGCCACCTACGATAGAAAGTAGTCGAGTCCGAATCTTCGAGAAAGAAGCTCGGAGCCGCCCATTGGTAAAGAGGAACGACATTCAAGAAAGCCTCATTAAGCGGGCGGATAACAAGTTGACAAGATTAAACGGAATATAAAAAAACCCGACTTTGATGAAACTTTCACTATCGTCTAGCTATAACCACTTGACCGATTTCGGTGAAACTTGGACTGTTCCCTAAGTTGAAAGATACTTAATCCGATAAAAAAAGAAACATTGCAATTCGATTTCTAGTTTCTGAGAAATACTTGGGCAAACGAACAAACATACACACATACACATACTTTTGAAATTTGGCACACCTGTTTAGAAGCCCACATAGACTAACATATACGAATATTGTAAAATTCCAACGATATTACATACATATGAGCCGAATTGATAACATCCTTTTTTTGAAGTCGGTTAAAAAGTGGAACCGAGGAACGAATAGGGGGAGAGAAAGACGACACCACCGAGGCTCAAAGAAATGGAGGTACGACCGGGAGAAGGAATTATCGAAGGACTGACCATGCAACTTCAGAAGAAGGTCGCCCAGAGCTCATCGCGAGGAAAATTCCAGGTCACCGAGTGCCAGTAAAATGATAGCAGATCGGCGTCGTTCTTCAGTCCAGTTCTCATCTCTCTCTATCGCACATTGGAAAATACCCTCTACGGAGCCAGACGGACGATACGAAAGATTTCATGATCAACACACGCCTAGGCCCTTCGGCAGCGATACCAAGCAAGCGAGAATAATAGAACTTCTTACAATTCGGACATTTTATCTTATCGCCGTAGACGAAACCGAACGGGAGTCCAGCCGCACTCAGCTCGGCCTCTTTTCACGAGCGGACCGACGAATCACGGACTTCAGACGTAGACGCTCGCCTTATCCCCGTGTCGGGAAATTTATTGCCCACGACGACAGCTCACGACGGCCATAGCGGAACGAAAAAATTTGGATAACTCGTTGGAGACGCCGATTTCGGAACCCATTCTTACGCAGGACGAAACGGAGGCTACGGAGGACCCAGCTGATGAGGATAGCGTGGACGTGCGCCAAATCCCACCAGCAGAGGACGACCTACCCACTCCAAGTCCACCACCGCCCGAAAGAGGACCAGAGGAGACGAATCGGTTTAGCGATTCAAGCATCCCGCCCGTGAGCTGTTCGGCCGTCAGCAGTGTTGCAAGCGCGTTAAGAGAAGACATAAAACAGCAGGCTACTCTGTCGCCTGTCCGGGGTACTGAATTCGTTAATCTTTTTCTTAATATAAATTAAGACAATCGACAATCGAGCAATGTAGTGAAACGTTATTCGAGTGGCACTTGAAGCTAAGCTTCCTTAATCTCACCCTTCCTAAATAAATGCCAAGGGAATTACACTGAAGTACGTGTAGTTAAGCAGCATGATGAACCCATAAAGGTCATCAATAATATGAAGGAGAAAATACCCCCTCTTGGTTGGAGGTGATTTTGATTGACGACTGTCTAGACTAGAAGCAGACCACTAGTCTTCTATATATATAAAGAAGGATGCTTGTGGGTCTGTTTGTCTGTATGTTTTTTATACAAATCTACAGTTTCATTCCGATCTTGAAAAAATTTCGCATACATGACCTTCAAAGCATGAGGAAGGTCACTGTCTACCTCAGATTTCGGAAAAATAATAAATATCGATAAAAAATCGATATTCATGGTTATAGCAAGGCATATTAACGAGAAATATCTCATGACCAACATTGCAAGGCAAAGTTTGTGCAACAATAGGCCCATTGTGTTCGCATCAACAATGGTATCAACCCGCAATTCACCAATAACAATGAGCACAGAATGATGATGTAATGTTAAAGCAATCTTTCCAAGAATTATAACAATGAACATAAAATGATGATGTAATATGGATAAGTTTCAATTTGTAACAATGCATAGAATTCCTGTTATTCAGGCTTTTCTTAGAAAAGAGAGTTCTTAGTACTTAACAATTTCTTGAAAATCTTGAAAATGATCAGTAACTGGAGATAATGGAGAGTTAGCAGACTATTGAGAAAGAGTGGAAAGACGACAGAGGAAGCACTCCTTTAGCTCCGTGATGTGTTGAGCAAATGGGAAGCAAGTAAATAGAAGAATCGGCGACCGCTAGACTGCACAAAGTGATGAATGGCCAAGTTTTGCTTCAACACATCGAGAGAAGAGTGGAAATTGCAACAACACTAAGTATACATCTGAGGTAAGATTACGTGAGTAAGAAATTATTTAGACTAGCAGTGGCATCCTTGGAGAGGTCCAGCCATTGTGAGCCTTTAAAAAGATTTTTTTCGAATTTTCATTAAGAATTTTTACTGTATTAATTCTAAGCATTTTCATGTGTTTATTTTTAAGATATTGCAAAATTTAATTTAATTTTTTGAGACTGTTCTGTTTACATCCAAGTGTAATTATCCCGGGCAACGCCGGGTACCTTTGCTAGTATTAGATAAAACACGACCTATGAAGTCCAGTAATCTGGAAATAAGACATTATCAATGTCTTCAAAATGAATATCAAGTGAATGCCTTGGATCACGATATCTCTTTCTATGTAGAGGATGATTTAAAATGCCCGAGACTAGCTCGTTGCTATGATTTTCTATATTGGGCAGCATGGATTCCATGAGCCCTTGAACGTATTTGCCAATATGAGTCATGTTGAAGTCATTATAAATGGAGGAATTGCGAAAAAAATTGAAGAGCACTATTCCGGCCCAGCAGAGCAATCAAGCTAAACTTGGCTCTCCTGGCCTTATTCAACGCATAAGTTGCGTGGGGAGTCCAGGTAAGTTTAGAGTCAATAACAACACCAAGATATTTATAAGTTTCAACCCAGTCCAGTTTTTTGCCATATAGTGATAGAGAATCTAATGATCTCTTTCTCTTCCTGGAGACAAACATCGCCTTGCATTTGTCTACATTCAATTTTAGCCTCCACTTGCTAAACCAGCTTTCACACTCCTTTAGAGCCTTCTGTAGCCGCGAGACTACTACGGCTGGTTGACGAGCACAGGTCAGTATAGCAGCGTCATCTGCGTAAAAAAACAGCTTACATTTGGAAGGACTTGGAAAGTCTCGCATAAAGTAATTGGATAATACTGGCCCCAGGACTGAACCCTGTGGGACACCAGCTTTTACTTCATACATAGGAGATAGACTATCTCCAACTCTGGCCTGAAAGAACCGGTTCGAGAGAAACGAGTGCATCAGAGTAATTATATCTTGAGGAAATCCATTTATAATCATTTTAAAAATAAGACCATCGTGCCAGACTTGGTCGAAGGCTTTGTGTACATCGAGAAAAACGACCCCACAATACATAGAGAGATTTAGGGGCTCATTGATATCCGCTGCGAGCCTCCATGTTTGGAGTTGGTAGGAATGGTTTGAGCGAAAGCCAAATTGTTCATCGCGGATGAGATCGTTGGCATCACAGTACTCAATAAATCTCTTGAGAATTGTTTTTTCCAGGATTTTGGAGATTGATGGTAACAAGCTGATGGGCCTGTAGCTAACAGGATTTGCAGGATTTTGTCCTGGCTTAGGAATGCTTAAGACAACTGATTGCTTCCAAGCATCCGGGAAGTTAGTGTTCTTCCAGCAGTCGTTAATCACTTTTGCAATATGTTGAATTGCTTTTTGAGGCATATTTTTCAAAGCACTGTTCTTAATAGAGTCTTTACCTGGAGCTTTTTTCGTTTTTAAATTTTTAATGATGCTTTGGACTTTATTTACATCAATGCTATGTTTTGGGAATTCATTGCCGTGAATATTATAGAAGCCAGTTATGCAGGATTTTACTTTCTCAGACATAACAAGTCCTATTTGCCGACCATCAGTAGGCGTGACAAACTTATCTGAAAGTGAATTTGCAATAAGCTGCGCTTTATCATCATCATTCGTGATGAATTTGCCATTTTGGGCTAACAGAGGTGGGATATTAATGGCTTTCTTGTTTTGCAAGGCTCGAACCATGCACCAAATAGAGTTATCGTGGGTCGACAGACTCTTAACTTTATCGTTCCACCTGTCATTACGAAGTGCTTTTACCTCCTCGTGAACTCTTCTAGTGAGCCTATTATACTTGGTCTTAAGCCATGAATCACGAGTTCGGTACCACTGCCTTCTAACCTTATTCCTTTGTTCAATTAATTGTTTGATTTCTGGGGTGAGATCAAGGTGATCAGCTCGCTTCGACTCTAAGGGTGAAGCACTAGAGTCAATAGCTGCATTTATACGTTTAGTAAGCCTTTTCACATTGGTATCTATGTCGCTCGTACTATGTACGTTATATAATGTGTCGTCATCATTTTTGAGAATTTCTCTAAAAAACTTCCAGTCTTGTTTGAGCCTCTTGTTACTACCTTATTACTACAGTAAGGGCAGGGCCGGATTTTCCATTAGGCTAACTAGGCTTCAGCCTAGGGCCTCAAGATCAAGAGGGGCCTACATTCAAATTGTTAGCATTAAAAATGGGAGGTGAAAGGGCCTTCCATTGGCCTTTTCGTCTCGTCCTCGTTACCCTTAGTACGGGTTCCTTACACACCATTTCGACATTAATAGCTATTCGACATAAACAATCGATTTATCGTTTGCCGTAAACAATCGATAGTCCATCAATCACGTTCAGAAAAATCGATTGTACAACGAAAACCTATGTATCGCTAGGCTCTAGTTCTTTGAATCTGGTGTGAATATTCCTCTTAGTCTGACCCCGATAAACCATGGGGCACTGGCCACAACAAATTTCGTAAATACCTGATTTTTTAAGGTCAGAATTCGATCCTTAGTATTACTCAAAAAGCTAATTTACTAAATCAGTTCGATCCTTGTTGTGGCTAAAGAGTTATTTCTTTGCATTATTATTAGTGTTGTTATATCCACACTTTGTTTTATATTATAACTATTCTGCAACAGTAAATGTCTCGAAACCCAGCGAGGGTCGCCGCGTATGTCTTTTCTGCGTTAGCGGCGTATGAAAGAATACTTCACAGCTCACTTAGCATGTATCAAAGTCTTCACTTCGAGCCCCAATTGCCGTTAGATTTCTTCACGCCTTGGATCTCACGTCTAATGAACACTGATTCTATTTAACAAATTTAAATAGTTGGATTGAAACCACCTTGTAGACACATTAATTCAGTATTTATATTTATATATTGTCATTAAATTGATTTTACTAAATCAATTTGTCTCCCCACCTTTCTCTATCAATGACTTTGCAAGCGGAAAATTTTTATGCAATTAAATTAAAAAGTCGTGATATAGATTTTTGGCTGGGTTACATTTCTTAATGAAATCTTAAGTTGAAAGGAAGAACGGATGAAGGGGGGGTCGGTAATTCATAAGGAAGTATTCATAGTGTATACTAGTCATAAGAATTTTTTTACTTTGAATAAAGATATCTGTATATTGTCAAAAACGTCTCCTTATTCCAGAGCATGTTTTTAAAACTGTTAGAATAAAATCCCTGACCAGCAAATAAAAGAACTCACAGCGACTAATTGGAATCTATGTTGTTGCAATCTTTCGGTTAGTGACTTAGTATTATTGAAGGGATTCCCTAATGCGGAATATCTGGAATAATCAGTGGTAAGTCTACTTGATTTTGTGGTGATTACTAAGTACTTATAAACATTTACATTAAGGAGATAGATCCAATCTATATCGTGACAAATACTTTAATGGTATCATTACCATAGGTACCACTGAATCTAATTCGACTATCATCGAACTGCATTTATAGATTGTCATAAACGTACTTAATAAACTTTATATTCGTTCATAGCTCGTCGTTACGAGTTGTTTGAAATTTTTTTGTTATCTCTTCGTCTTCAAAATTTCAGGTATGTGACGTTGAATCTGTTTCGACCATCTTCGAACTGGTTCGTGCGCTGGACCATATTTATCGATCTGTGAAAGCAATACCGTTATACTTGAAAATCTATATTAGAGCATTGAAAATCTATAGGGAGTACTAGAACGATAATTAGAGCACGTGCTAATGTACCGATTTCAACCATCTTCGAAATGGTTCATGCAGTGGATCTTATTTATCGATTGTAAAAAATAAATTTTGAAAATTTCTCATACGCTTCGAAAAGATCGAGTTAAAGACGGACAGACAAACATTTTCCCCACCGGTAATAGCATAAAGCATCTTTCTGTACTTAATAATGTTGCACAATGTGTGTTGGCATCCTCTTAATGTCTGTGTTTGCATGTAATTTATATTTTTTTAAGATATAAAAATCATGTAATTCTTCAGTAAATGTTGCCTTCAGTAAACGCTTTAAATTTTGTTCCATAATGTTTTGCAAAGCTGCATGAAACGTTATGTTCAATTTAGGGCATTCAAATACGTATCCCGAATTTTGTCTTTTGTCGTATGACCTTTGGATTTAATCTTAGAGACTTTGCATCTATTGTGCCTTTTCAAGTTGCACGTGTGACGAACCACCCCCTACCCTCCTAGGTCGATAAAGCACCCTGGATAAAACTAGTAAGGGGGAGGAACTGTCAGGGGTTCGGGACCTGGATTAATTCTTGAAGAAATGCTGGCACAGAGACATTATTCAGGTTTCACACTTTTATTCAAGAGCGTATACAGGGTCGGTCGGTATCTTAAGCATAATAGGAGGGGCATCTCTAGAGCTAAAACTATTTTCTTAAGTTCTAATGGAATACATGTACAAGTCTCTGACATAAATAAACCAGTGAAGAGTCATCACAACTCCGAGCATACGCAGAAGTGTATTTCGAGTATAACAATCAGGTCTCGGCACTATAGAAATCTGTTCCAGTGGACCCAAAATACCACCAACTCCCGTGAAGTATTCCAGACCACACGCATGAACGCGTGATGTGACCCTTTTGTTACAATGCTTGAGGGGAGGGCACCTTAACCCTTCCTTGGCGAGTGGTAGTATTTGGTTTTACAGACTCTCTGCGGAATCCAATAGGACCAGGTGTTCTCACTGTTAACTTCAGTGCACCCTCCCTAATGGCACTACGCACTGATAAATAGTTCAACCTGTTTCATGAGATACTCCCGCTCGGAATCGATGGCCCCAGCTGGCTGATTCATTTTATCCTATTTAAGCAATTAACAACCATCTAAAGGAAAGAATAATAAATGCAACACAAGTCCCAATAATTCGCATCACCGTCTGGGCGAGCTAAATAACAAGACTATCAGTACATAGTCTAAGAAGAACGTTTGGAAGCATTATAATAATGTTCTCCCTGTTAATATACCGGAGTCGCATTCTAGTTGAACTTCCTGTGGTTAGACTTTACTGCTTCATCTACACGAATGTTTTTCCGCACTTGGGGGGGCTTCAGAGCGGACGCATTCCAAAGCGCAAATTGACAAACAGCTTAAAAGTTACTCACCCCAGTTGACATCTAAAATGCACAAACGTCTTCATTCACTTGGTTGTATTCTTTTCAAACTCACGGTCAAAGTTGTCATCGCTGGGCTCGGGCCACTCTCCCTCAGATCGAACACACAATGGCCGCCATCATCCTGCCAACACCGCCACTTTCCTGCATAGCTAGATAAAATACTATTAAGCCCTGAATCTCATTTTAAATGAACTAAATATATTCATCTTAAACGTTAGACATATAACCTGGGTGCTAATTGCACCAAAATTCCAACAAGAGCTCCCCTACAACACATAGGACATGCAATCCAGGGAGCAAAGCAACAACATGTCCGCTCAACACGGCGTTCTTTTTGAGAAGACCGAAAAATAAAAATAAAAATAACATAATACCCATACTTTTTCCAACAATACTACATAAACAAGATAAAATAAACGATTGTTTGCTGGAGGCTACATAAAACTCTAAAGGAAAACTAACAATGTAAGTCGCCAACAAACAATGCAACAAATGAAAACAAAGGCACACGCGACCGACTCAGCGCTGTTAGCAAAATGCTCGTAGAAGAGCGGCCGCACCCCCTTCAAACTAAATACGATCAACGAAATACATTCACCCACCATTCTATACCAAACAAACTAACTAACTAACACAATCCACCACAGACCGAACACTTCCTATTCACCCAAACAGACGCAAACTGCAAACAAACCGCTCACAACAATCAAAACAACAAAACAACGCATCGCTCATATCACTCGCACACATCCCTCCCATAACCAGTCGTTTGCTATTTACCCTTTCCGTCGGACATATGCAACCCTAACTGACATCAACATGTCACACACGTTTTAATCTACACTGGCGGAAAAAAAAATCCCAACACCACAAGGACTTGTGCTAGATGAATGAAATTTGGACAGTATATTCAGCTATGGTATGCATTCAATTGATTCAAGTTTCAAGGTTACAACTTATAGGGGGCGCCACCAGCGTCACCCTGTACATGCAATTGATTATGTTATATAAAGGAGCAATGACAGATATAAAGGAGATCAGACGCGCGTCTGTGTCGCTTCAGACACTTGTGGACGTGTGTGATAGAGTACGTAGTGTAAAACATGCCTCGAAGGCGACTGCGACGTGAATATGGGCAGCTAACCCAATTCGAACGAGGACGTGTAGTAGGCCTTCGAGAGGGTGGACTTTCGTTCCGTGCTATTGCAGAACGCATGGGTCGAGAGTTGCCACTGTGTACAACTGTTGGCAGCAGTGGTCCAGGGAAGGCAGTATTACCAGGAGACCAGGATCTGGAGGACCCCCGGCCACTGGAGACAGGGTTGACGGGCGCATCTGTAGGATGGCTGTGGCAAATCGGACAGCATCTGCAGCGGACATTCGGGCTGCTGCGGCAACCAACGTCACTCCACGCACAATTCGGAACCGTCTTCTGGCCAGGAACCTGCACTCCAGGCCTCTGTGGCATGCTTGCCTCTTACCCCTCAACACCGTGCGGCACGTTTTTCAGTGGTGTCAAGCCAGGGCGACTTGGAGGGCAGAATGAAGGTCTGTGGTCTTCACGGATGAAAGTAGTTTCTGTCTGGGTCAGAGTGATGGTCGCACAAGGGTCAGGAGGAGGAGTGGGGAAGTCCTGTTACCGAGCTGTATCCGTCGTCCGCATACTGGCCCATCCCTGGCGTTATGGGATGGGGAGGGATTTCCTACGACAGCAGGACCCCCCTGGTGGTTATCCCAGTCACCATGACGGCAAATGGTTACATTCGGATGGTTGTTGAACCCATTGTGCTGCCATTCATGGCTGGGATGCCAGGGGGGCTATTCCAACAGGATAATGCTCGACCCCACACTGCTGCTGCAACCCAACGTGCCCTTCACATCCCAAGATCAATG
This sequence comes from Rhysida immarginata, assembly GCA_023313115.1. Taxonomy (NCBI): domain Eukaryota; kingdom Metazoa; phylum Arthropoda; class Chilopoda; order Scolopendromorpha; family Scolopendridae; genus Rhysida; species Rhysida immarginata. Next base: position 27,887 of record JAHWFO010069447.1, on the reverse strand, counting down.
TCTTTGATCTTCGATCATCGACTTTATCGATGTTTCTTTAACATCGATGATCGAGATTTTTTCTATGCAGCAATAAATTATGTCAGCTCTGAATTATATAACTTTTCTTCTGTTGAATTTCCAGTTAATTATAATAATTGTTCAAATGGTAAGTACACAGGGTCTAAATCTGTTTGGAAAAGGCGTTCAGTTGACGCAGTATTGCACATTCCTACTTACTCTGGACAGAGAAATAAATAGAAGTTTGCACTCCAGTTTGAAGCAATACTTAGATGCACGAAATTAAGAAATTGATGTGGATCCTTTAAAATTTTGGCAATCAAATGAAAGGAGTAATTTTCATTTATGCAATCTTGCCAAAAAATATTTTTGTATTCTAAAATTGTTTTCTAAAGCTGGAAATGTTATAAATAAAAAGAGATGTAGTTTAAAACCTAAGCATCTTTTGGAATTGTTAATGCTAAATTCATTACCTTTGGAAGAATTCTCAAAAATTTGATGTTTTGAACAAGTGTTTTTAATTTTTGAATTTTGAAATAAATAAATTTTGAATTAATGTTTTTACTTGTTTACTTTTAATTTTATTAATTTATTTATGTATTGCAAATAATTATTTATTATCTCTTATGAATTCGAAAAACATCGATTTTATTTAAAACCATCGCTGTCAATGTTTTACCCATCGAGGGAAACATCGATCATCGATGTTATTTCAACCGCAAGACAATGAGAGTTTCTTCCGCGACAGGTCGCCGCCGTTATCCGGGCCAGAGGGGACGCAACATGTTATTAGACAAGTGTGCCATGACTCGACAATCGAACAGTGAAGTTGCCAAGTTAGGGGATTTCCCCCTAAATTTAGAGAGGAAAATGTAGTTGCAGGGGAAAATTTAGGGGTAAATATTTTTCTGGGGTTTTTTGGGGAGTTATATTTTTTATTTAGGGAAGAAAGTTTATGGTGCCATGAATGATGGAACATTACCTAATAGAATTGCAAAACTCAGTGGAACTCAGTGGCTTGTACGCCATTCAGTAGTTTCTGCAATAATTTCAATGGAAAGTACTTCACTTGCTCTTCAAACTTGCAAAGGAACATGATAAGTGTTACTCTGCTGAACAGTTGCTTAACATAAGGAATTGCCCGGCATTTAAAGCTTATCTTGTATCCGGGGACTGTGGTGGCCAGAGGAGTAAGTTAAATTCATTATCATACTCTTGGAACCATTCCATGACGATACGAAGCATTGTCCTGCTGGAAGTATCCTTCCGTTGGGGGGGGAACACAGTACCCATGAAGAAATGAACGTGGTAAGCAACAATGTTCAGGTAGTCTTGACCATTAAGGCGTTGTTCTACAGATATCAGCGCACAAAGTGTATGCCAGGAAGACATTCCACAGATCTGTATAGAGCTTCCACCAGCCTGAACAGTGGAAACCATATAGGAGGGGGAGAATATGGTAAGATGTCCATAGACCGTTTGGCTGTGTGTGGTCTGGCATTGTCTTGCAGAAAAACACTACTGGTAAGGAGTCCTGGTCGCTTTTTCCTTAGTGCCGGATTCAGGGACGTCCTCAAAATGTCACAGTAGTAGAGTGCATTTATGTTTCGACGTTCTTCTAGAAAATCGACATGAATGAAATTAATGTCCCAGAATACAGTGGCCGCCACTTTCGGGCTGTGTCGGTATAATATGAGAAATGAAATTAATACGTCGCTTCGCTGGAGAATTCATATTTTATTTCAAAGAATTTTAAGCTTTTTTAAAAGGAATGTATTCATATGGTGGATAAATAATATTGCTTACACATTTTCCGTCAGTACAAATGCTTAAAAACTGAAATTGGTTTATTTTATTAGCTAAACTATAGCACAATAAAGAGATATTGTTTAGGTAACGCATTGATAACATTTCCCTGCCTTCAATATTTGCCCTAATGCCATCAATTTCGTCCCCCTTTTGACATTTGCTCGACCAATGAAGCGATATAAAGAGAACATGAAAGGGAAATCGATTTACAATGACGATAAATTCAATGTAAAATCATCAGTAATCGAACAGCTAACGTTTAGCGGTTGTCAACCAGTAGTTGGAGCCTATTCTGGCAATTAACGCGAAAATTTGACAAATTCAGAGTCCTAGTGTATGAAGTGATTCTCATGTTAGTGTAGCGCGTGCCATTGCGATCTTTTCCTGTCGTCCCCTTTCCCAATTCCTGCTCTCGCTTGCTGCAAATCTTGTTTATGTGGAAGACTCTCATCACTATTATCTTAATAGATGTTTGAGAGAAGCAAGCTTTTTTATTCCAGAAAAAGAAGCCATTTTGGAACCTACAATTAATCCCGAAATATGCAATGAAATTTATTATACAGTGCGCAGAGAGTTTGGATTCACACATTATTCGTGAATCTACAAAACCGAGGCAACAACAAAGGCCTGCAAATTGTTGTCTTCTGCGACAAAACACTGAAAACATTCATTATTAACTCGTATATTATTTTAAAGATAAAGATCATTGTTTATAGGATACTAGATGAAGTACCCGGCGTCGCTCGGACTATTTGTAAATGAAATATCAAATAGGACACTATATTAACTTTATTATTACAATAGAATTCCTACACAATCCTATTTGTTAGAGTAATGCGACTCATTGCCGGCAAGTAAGCTGCAGTCTATTCCAAAAGCGTTTTCACTTCTGTGAATGATGTTCGGCTTCCTTGCATTACATTAAACCAGTGAGATTAATCGTTTCAGGAAAAAAGTCGAGCTCGAATCACGTTGAATGATGCCATTTTTGGTTCTTAGCAACAGGGATAGGGAGGCATAATGAGTGACGTCAAACTGTTTTAATTGAAATCTGATTTTGAGCCTTTATTAGCAAACTTTTTCTTTATATTAATCTTCCATTAAGTAAAACTGCCGATAAGAACAAAATCTCCTTAATTAAAAATATTGCTATATAAAACTGTTACAGCTCTAGAACTATTACACTGGCCAACAAAATTTAAGATTTTTCTTGTGACAAAATGAAAGTAGGTGATTTTTGGTAGTATTTTTTCTGCTGATTACGAATATAATTTTTAAATTTCTCTAGCACGCACAGCTTTCTTGTTTTACAATGAAACATTTTAAAATCATTCAGTGTTTGGGGCCTGGTAAATTTTCTTTGCGGCCCCAAAATATGGATACTTTAACATTGTAGCTGCTTCTCTTCAAACCCATTACTTTAACATAGAAATCTCGATATTCATAACTTGGAAACTTGACGTGATAGAAAAAATCTAAAAGCAGATTCGGATTCTACATACAAATTACTACTAAGAACACTAGGTGTTGTCTTAGTCACAAAATGTGTGTTGACTAGTGTTATAGACCTGTTAAGAAAAAGGAAATTCAGAAAGTTTATTTCAGACACAACCACCCTACACACCGTTAAAGAAAAGAAAAAATTTATCTCCTTACCCTATAATAAGTTCTTTATTAAAGGCCTCAATTCAATCTTTAAACCACATGATATTTCTTTATCTTTTAGCAACCCGAACCAAATTAGATATATGTTGGATAATCCCAAGGACAAATTATCTCACTTACAGAAGTCTGGAATCTATGAAGCCCACTGTTCCCAATGCCCAATGGTTTACAAAGGTCAAACGAAACGCAATTTATCAACCAGGTTTAAAGAACACATAAACCACAGACGATTCGGGAGAAGCAACCTTTCCGCCATAGCAAAACACTCCATAAAGACTGGACACGATTTTTCCATCGAAAATTTAAATTTATTACATCCAATAAATAAAAAACACCTACTGGACACTTTTGAGAATATGACCATATAAAAAAACAATCATAATTTGCTACTAAATTGGTGACTCAGCATTAATCCAATGGTGGATTCACCTGCCCAGTCATTAATTTGTCCCGTTTGGTGTCTTTTCTCTGATTGGCCGAAAACCGTGGTCTTTTCGCTACATATAACTCGTTTTTTTCCGTGCTCTATGTCTAACACTTGTGACGTCAATGCTCGTGTTCCCCAGGACTCTATACTGGGCCCTGCATTGTTCAACTTTTTCTTCCCTGACTTTCCAACTTTTACCAAGTGCAAGCTATATCGTTTGTTGACGACGCGGCCATCATGACTACTGACCGCAATGCCGCTCACGTCATATCACGCTTACAAAAGGCCTTACGAGAAGTGGTTTGCAAAGTGGAGACTTGACCTAAATGTTGACAAATGCAAGACAATGTTCATTACGAAGAAACTTCCGAAATCACCTCTCTTCCTTTCTGGTAAAGAGCTCGAATGGGTTAAGAATTACAAATACCTCGGAGTGATGGTAGATGCCAGGCCAAATTGGAGTGACCACGTCTCCTATGGGATAAATAAAGCTAAGAAGGCTAAGTTTAGTCTAGTTGCTCTTCTGGGGCGAAACAGCGCCCTTGGAATGGCTAGCAAACTCTTGCTTTATAAGATGGTTATACAAACCATTCCTCTTTATGGTATGCCTGCCTGGGCTACAATATACAGATCCAGATAGAAGGATCTCCAAACCTTCCAAAACGTTACTCTGAGGACTATCGCCCAACTTGACAGGTGAGTCGCAACAAATATTTCTATTGCTGAAGATTTACATATACCTCCAATTGGTAACTATGTCCAGGAGTCGTTGAAGAAGTTGCCTCCGAAGATTAAGGATCATCCCAATCCTCTGGTTGCAGATATTCTGGAGCATCCTCTCACGTTTAGAAGTTTCTTCAGGCATCGCAGGCCTTGTCAAGTCCTGGACATCAATTTCGACGACATCCAAAAGGCCATAATTCCCGAATACTGGATCTCGTAGCTCCGTGTCCCTCGTCAATCAACAATCAACTTATTTACATAAATCCGCCAATTTCATTATTTTCATATTACTTTAGGGTTTAAATGATAAAGAAAATAATTCATATTAAAGAAATTTTATTAAGTTTTGTGAATGGTATGAGGAAACAAGAGGCCCAATGGGGTTAGTCCGCGAACTAATTTGCGAGAGGGCGCCACTGCTCCAGGAGCTCTTCCAGTTCATCGCTAAAACATTGCTATAAGCAAGTTTCTCATAGGATTCCATCTTATCCTCTAGATGACTTAACTAGGTTTCATCCGGCATCTTACCCAGTTCAGTGTACTTCCCCTGGTTATTTCCTGGATGAGTATGGCAGTGAAAGCATTGCTTTCGGACCGCTCGTTTCGTTTTCCCTGCGTTGTTCGATTGTCGTGTTCAAGTCAGTTCATTCTGGTCCCCCTAGTGTGCTCTTTGGTCCCTGCTGAATGATAATAGCCTTGCTGTCGAAAAGCGCTTCCAGGTTCAGGTCGTATTTTTCCTTTAATTTTGTTGTGGTGAAAGAGTTTTTTATTTCCTTTATTTTTAATTTTTATACAAAAATAAAATAACATGTCCTGACTGATTCATCATCGCCGAACCGAAACCGCTGAAGCTACTAATATGAAATTTAGTCTGTAGTTTTATTTTATAATGTAGAGACTCACTAAGAAAGGATTTACCAAATTCAATACCAGTATGATTAGAGATCACTGAACGATAAAAACAAGCATAGTGCTGGAAGGCTCTGCTGAAAAATAATATCCAATCCGAAAAAAATAAAATAATACGACTTTTTGTGCGAAGATATTTTCACACGGGTTTTGCTAGTATTTTATAAAGATAGATTTACTTTGATGCCAGTGGTGAGCAAAAATTACGTGAACAACAGGGAAATGTTAGAGAATTTACAAAATCGTTTTGCTAGACACTCTGATAACACAGTAATTAATAGTAATACTGACAATTGTGTATACACTGAGTGAGCATATTATTATGACCACCCTGTCAGTATCTCGTTGGGCAACCTTTTGCCTTTAATACTGCGGTGATTCTTCGTGGCATTGAATCCACGAGATGTTGGAAGGTGGTGGGAGGAATCTGACACCATGCCTGACGGATAGCACTATCTAGTTGTGCTAGATTGGACGGTGGTGGATCCAGCCGTCTGATGGTTCGTTCGACTTCGTTCCACAAATGCTCAATTGGAGTGAGATCTGGGGATTGTGGGTGCCACCGAAGTAAGGTAAAGTCTCCCTCATGTTCCTGGAACCACTCCTGCACAATACGAGCTCTGTGGCATGGCGCATTGTCTTGCTGGAAGTAGCCATCTCCATTGGGGTACGCCATCAACATGACAGGGTGGACTTGATCGGCGACGATACGGAGGTATGCTGTGCCATCCAGACGTTGTTCAACACGTATTAACGGACCCAACGCATGCCAGAAAAACATTCCCCAGATCATAATACTGCCCGCACAGGCCTGAAGAGTTGTACTCATGCATGCGAGGTCCATGCTTTCGTGCTGTTTCCGCCAGATTCTCACGCGGCCGTCTGCATGATGTAACTGGAATCGTGACTCGTCAGACCACATGATTTGTTTTCACTGCTCGATAGTCCAGTCTTTGTGCTCCAGAGCGAAATGGAGTCGTTTCCGCTTGTTGGCTGCAGACGGCAAAAGTGTGCGGACAGTTCTTCGGCTTCCGTAACCTATGCAATGCAGTGTGCGGCGGACAGTTTAGGAGGAACCCTGATTAAGGTCAGCAGTGATTTCATGCACAGTTGCTCTTCTGTTATCCTTTACCAGTCGTGACAGTCTCCGTTCTGTCCGATCATCAATCATCCGCGGGCGGCCACAACGCAAACCTTCAGACCCCGTCTTCCGGCTAACCGTCCACTCTTTAAATACTTTAACAACGGCTGCTCTTGAGCACCCCACGAATGCTGCTATTTCGCTGATACCCGCTCCAAAGCTCCGAGCACCTACAATCATTCCTGCGTTCGAAGGCTGTTAAATCGCGTCGTTTACCTATAGTTGAAGAATGGAACACGTCTACTATTGTCGACAACATTCAGCTTCCTTTTTATATTGGTCCGGCCCGCTAGCAACATTGTGGCGACGTCTGTGCGCGCATTTGCATAAACATTTCAAGTGGTCATTATAATATGCTCACTCAGTGTAGTTTGTTTCCTCTCGGTTCGCTCTTTCTATGTTATTTGTATCAACACCACCTCTACTCAAAGCATGAGCGCGAAAATTTCGTACATTGTTTCATCATCATACCTAGTCATAATTTAGGGCTTATTATTGGTAGAAATGCGATTAAAGATGACTACCTATGACGTTTTAACAATGTATGACGTTTCCGCGCTCAGGCTTTCTCTCTAGGCGGTATTGTTAAAGATGACTACTTATGACGTTTTAACAATGTATGACGTCACGATCACTTAAAGGAAGAAGAAAGTTCCAAATTCCCTCAGAATACGAAAAAGTCGTAGAAAAATACTATACTCTATATGGCGGCGATGTGGGAAACGCTGTCGATATTGTCGAGATGCTGCACGAGCGTTGCCATTACACGCTCGGAAAATTATGTGTAAGACACTGCAACGTCTTGCCTAACAAGCAATACTCAAATATTTTCCTCCAATGCCTTGTATTTAAATACCCCAATAAGCGCGTCTTAATGGGGGGGGGGGTCACAATTTTAATTAAACACATTCAGTAAATAAGTAAATAGAGAAAAATCAAGCATTTTTTACCACCCTTATTCTCAAAATGAAAGTTTAAATTTTATCACTTAGAAGAAACAATCTTATTGGCAAACAAATTCTGACGTCACAAACTGCTCCACGCAAATAAAACTCCATAGACATGCAGGTAAACTGAATCTATTTAAAAAAATTTTTGTGGGGAAAAAACCCGAAATTGGAAAGAAAATTATTAAAATAATGTTGTCATCAGGAAGAAACCTGTATGCAAAATTTAAGAGCGAATTGAAAAGCGGAAGTGCTTCAAAATTCGACTGAAAGGTTCCGTACCACCTCACAAGATCCAAGAGCGAGTTAATATAAGGGTGGTAATAATAATAATAATAATAATAATAATAATAATAATAATAATTAAGCAACGGTGATATTTTCTTCTTTTGTCACTTCCTTTCTCCCTCATTCATAATGGGCTCGGCCTGCTAATTTTTTGGGATGATAAAATTTCGCGGGGTGTTTACGGGTATAAGAGTTAAGATTTCGACATTTTGCATGAGGATCTTTATGTTCATTTTGACCCGCAGAACAGGCCAGGTACTTTTGATTCACCATTTTAGAATTACCCTGTCTAAAGACGTGTCACAGCTTTGTGCTCTGGCGAGTGTGAGATATCTGGATTATTGTTTGTTTAGTGGCATGACCTTCTAATTATGACTCTCTAAATAAAATAGATATAATTTTATTTGATTATAAATTTCAATGGAAACTAATCTTAATCTTAGTTATTGCACGGAATTTGATTAATGTATTAGTTTATATTTAACATTGTTGAATTTTGAAATATTTCTTTTTGAAAGTTATGGACGATCATTACGTGAAGCCTTAAGTGTTGTTCGGCAATACGAGGTCTGTTCAAAAAGTACGTAGACTGACGGCATAAAACAAAATATACTTTATTCAGAAGTTACACATCTGGGTCCCCTTCAAAGTACTCTCCTCCCCGACGCACACACTTATCCCAACGGTGTTTCCACTTTTGGAAACAGTCCTGGAACGCTTCTTTTGTGATGTCCTTCAGCGCCTTCGTCGCATTTGCCTTTATGTCGGGAATCGTCTCAAATCTCCTTCCTTTCAAAGGTCTTTTGAGTTTGGGAAACAAGAAGAAGTCACAAGGAGCGAGGTCAGGTGAGTAGGGTGGGTGAGGAAGAACAGTGATCGAATGTTTGGCCAAAAACTCTCGAGTTCTGAGGGCTGAATGGGCTGGAGCGTTGTCGTGATGAAACAACCAGTCACCTCTCGTCCACATTTCTGGCCTTTTCCACTCGTCCAATGGCAGTTTTTCCGAGTTTAACACAAAATTTCACAGCAACTCTTTGCTCGTTCAAGTCACTCATTCTAAAAATCCGCCAAACGAAAAAAACACTTCACAAACAACCGCGTAGCTAATCAACCAATACTGATATTTGCAATCAAAAAACTGCCTTATAATCAGCGGATCTGTCAGAAGATGGCGACACCAAGCGATTTTGATTGGGACCAACAGGGCCCGCGCAATTCAAACAGTCTACGTATTTTTTGAACAGACCTCGTATTGTCGCTTGGCTGCGTTGGCTTGCTGGCGACCATTTGCCTTGAAAGATTTTGAGAAAATGGGCGAGAAAGTCACTCAAGGTCAGGATGGCTGAGATTTCTAACACAATTGAATTACAGTGAAGCACACTGTTGGGAATTTTCTTTCCTTGAGTCCTCAAGGGGAAGGGTACGATTAAAAATTGTTTTTAGACCAATGTGGTGTTGCTCTACGGAGTAGCAATTGGAAATTTTTCTCTATCTTTAATAGCTTTCGAGTTAGCAAATGGATGACCTTAAATTTGCAGGTCAAAATCAAATTTGAGTGCGGCAATGAATTCCCCCCCTCCCCATTACCTACCACACACATCAGATCCCTATTACCTGGCAGTTTTGAGATATCTGCCATGTTACCAGACTTTTTAGACATACTGTATATGGGTCACTCCACGTCAATTCAGATAGAAATTTTATAGTTTTGGCACTTGACCTCTCGGATTTTAATCAAATTTGGTATATACAGTTACCTTAGGCAGTTGGTAATGAATGCCAAATATTATCAATTTTTTTTCATTTTTATGGAAGTTACGGACATTTAAAATTTTCGAAATGTGAGTGGGGAACTTATTTGTGAAGTACTGTAACTTCGGTTGTATTTTACTTAGAAAGATGTAATTGGTGACATATGAAAGCTCTTTAACTGTAGATTCTATATGAAATTTTTAAAATGATATTACGCATGCGCAAATATTTGAATTTAAATAAAAATATTTTATTTATGCAAATTTTTCAAATGGTAGATTTATTTTTCGTTAAAAAATTATTAACATCTTACACATACTTTCATAACAACAATACAAAAATTTCAAAACTGTGTTTTGCTCAGTTTTGAAGATATTAATTTTTAAAGCTCGAGTTCCAAGCCACAATACATCCGTATGTATGTTACAGTTCTTCAGATGGACAAGACATCCTAAGAAATATAAATTTTGTGGTAATATCCGATTGTCTTAAGCATTCTACAGCTGTTTTTTATTCCTTTCAATGTGAACTCATTAATTTTTTAAAAGAAAATTCAATAAATGTAGAGAAGATACGAGGGTTGATCGAAAAGTAATATTTTTAACCAATTTTCAAAATTCTTTTTGTATCTGATACTTACATTTGTCCTCTATGTAATGCACTATTCACTTTTCGACATTATGTCCATCCCTTTTCACGTACTGCATCAACGTGTGACCACTCGGGTGAACCCGTCGGAGAGGAAGTCCGGGTTGTTGTCGACACCAGGATTGAATGGTAGCTTTGGACCATCTTCTGCAGCACAATAACGCTCGCCCGAAACAATCGCCACATACTAGAGGTGTTGCAGTGCCTACAGTTTAAAGATGAAAGATCTTGCACCTTGTGACTTAAACCACTCCCCAAAGAAGAAAAAGAACCTTAAGGGACATTCAAACCCTGATGACGAGATAAATGAGCAGTTGCACGTTGTGAAACACTCTGCTCAATATGGCTGGTGAAATTTTCTGAACTTCAATTGTGATTTCCTTCTTCAGCTCAGGCAAAGTGTGCGGGTTGTTTGCATTCACTTGATATTTCAAGGCACCCCAAAGGAAGAAATCGAGTGGTGTGTGGTCCGGCGAGCGTGCAGGCCAGATGCCACGCGAGATGATTCGATCAGCAAAGACGTCCTGCAGAAAGTGCATTGATGTGTGTGCTGTACACGTTTCCATGCACTACTGCACACTAACTTTGAATCACCCTGTATAATGAAGCCTGTATCAACTTCAGCTGCCTCTGCAATTCACTCGTCCTTCAGGGTAACTCAGAAGTGACCGACTCTGAGGAAGTGTAAAGTGCTACAGTAAAATCTTGAATAACAGGTAAAATCCTGTGTACTGAAATACACGCCGGTCTCGAATAAAAGCCGGGTGCGGGATTAAAAATAGATTAAACGCCTGGTCTCAAATAAACGCCGGGTCTTTTTCGGGGAATTTTTATGTAACCGGGAAGAGTCAGGGAATTTACAAAATCAGCAAAAAAAATGCGAAATTGGAACGAAAAATTTGAGAATTGTCAATAATATTCTATCAAAATAGGTTTTTTTTGGTGCTGGTGGTCAGAGGAAATTACGTGATAAACCGAGAAACGTCAGGGAATTTTACGAAATCGTTTTGCTAGACACACTGTTATTGGGAATAGCCCTTAACGCCGGGTCTCAAATAAAACCGGGTCTCGATTAATCGCCGGGAGGGGGGGGGGGGGGGCCAGACCATTGAAACAAATAGACCCCCGGGCCTGTAGTTAAGAATTTACGGTATACCTTCTTTATTACTAACAATTCGACATCAAAATACAAATTTATATTTTCTTACTAAATTATCTTCTTATTTAACATGAGCTCAATACTGTTCTAACGTCTGAAAATAAAAATTCTGAAGTTCTAAGAAAACATTTTTCCTATTGATATAATTATTATTGTAATGCTACTATTGATTTTATTTTTTCATGTAGTTATAATTAATAATACTATTATATAAATAATAAAACGTAAATAAATGAATGGTCCAAGGTTATATGTTTTCTCTTCCCTGTACTAGTATTCAAGTACCTACTACCTGACTCCCGCTGCTTGGAGCTGAAGCTTTAAAAATTAATATATTCAAAACGGAGCAAAACACAGTTTTGAAATTTTTGTATTGTTTTTATGAAAGTATGTGTAAGATATTAATAATTTTTTAACAAAAAAAAATACCCACCATTTCAAAAATTTGCATAAATAAAATATTTTTATTAAATTCAAATATTTGCGCATGCGTAATATCATTTTAAAAATTTCATATAAAATCTACAGTTAAAGAGTTTTCATATGCCACCAATCACATCTTTCTAAGTAAAATACAACTGAAGTTACAGTACTTCATAGATAAGGCCCCTACTCAAATTTCGAAAATTTTAAATGTCCGTAACTTCCATAAAAGTGAAAAAAAATTAATATTTGGCATTTATTACCAACTCCCTAGGGTAATTGTATACAGGGGTGTTTCATAATTGGTGTTCCGTCTTTAGGTCAAAATAACGACTCAAGGGGAACAGATTGGGGGAAAATGAATATTGATTATTTGGTTTTAATGTCCCCTAATTCAGAATAAAAACATTTCGCGTTCCTGGGGGTGAAGGGATAAATTTTGAAAATTTTAATTTTGTACGGGTAGGAGTTAGACCCCATGTGTTATTTAGAAAGTTGTAGAGCATCATGTAAAATGTGGGTTTAGCAAAAAACCCGGTGAAAAAAATCTCATCCCCTGCCCCCTTTATCGAGTGGGTAAAGTGAAAGGTATGGCTAACCGATGTGGACAAAAACCATACTTATTAGAAACCAGTAGGGCCTACATTTCCCCCCAGGAAATTTGAAAACTGTACATGGGAAATGGGAAATGAGTTTCTAATGAGTTTTTCTGTTTTTGTCTACATTAGCTAGCCATACCTTTCACTTTACCTACTCGATTAAGGGCTTTTTCTAACCTACCTTACCTTTTTCACCGGGTTTTTTGCTAAACCCACATTTTACATGATGCTCTACAACTTTTTAAATAACACATGAGGTCTAACCCCTACCCCTACAAAATTAAAATTTTCAAAATTTACCCCTTCACCCCCAGGGACGCGAAATGTTTTTATTCTGAATTAGGGGACATTAAAGCCAAATAATCAATATTCATTTATCCTCAGTCTGTTCCCCTTGAGTCGTTATTTGGATCTAAAGACGGGACACCAATTATGAAACACCCTGTATACCAAATTTCATTAAAATGTCTGCCTGAACTGACGTGGAATGACCCATATACAAGGTGTCTCACCTAAACTGAACCAATAGCCAACTTCTAAGTACAAATCTAACAGATTACTTTCAATTGAAGAATTATTGTACTTTTATGTGAGGGGTTTTATGTACATTCCATTTCCAAAAAAAATATTCTTCAACGTTTTCGAATATGGAAGTCAACTTTGAAATGTGCAATGGAAACCCCTATTTTAATGGTATTTTCAGATTATACACAGCATTTGAGAAATGTTTTAATACATGTATTCTCATATGTGACGATAATTTTTTGATTAAGTCGTGCTCCAATGACGAGGTTATTAATGTTCAATTACAAATTAGAGATGATATTCAAACGTTAAGCGCATGGTATGTGGAACATGGATTGCAATTGAATTAAGATAAGACTATTATCTTGCGGATTAATAAGTCCAGACAAGAGAGTATTGACACCTGTACAGTCCTTGGTATCATTTTTGATAATAGACTGTCGTTCATTTCGCATATACAGGAGTTATTGACCGAATTATTAAAATAAAAATTTTTATTTGGACGGCTTACGAAAACTCTCAGGAAATACGAAATAATGAAGTTACTAAGAAGCGTTTTAGTTCCGAAGGTACAATTTGGAATCGTCGTATGGTCGGCGGCCTCTAAGACCCAATTAACGTTAATTAAAGCAGCTTATAAAGGCCCAATTAACGTTATAAGGGCAGCATTGAATCGCCTAAATTTGCCTCCATCACAGAGACATGCAGAGTATATGATTTTCCTACCTTCGATTACGTTAAAGATTACGTTAAAGATTACGCGAGACTTTGCGAGTTTTCTTTCGCGGTTACAGGTGAAAATCGCCCGATGCATCATGTAAGATGGTGGATGTCGGATACTGTCAAAACTCGTCAAACACAGGTATAAAATCTGTGCTAAAAGAATTTCTAAATGGCTTGATTCCTATTTCCCGTACAACACTATTATAATGTGGAATTCGTAGTCAAATAATAGCATGTAAATATAGCAAATGTATGAATCGTAAAGGACATATTTCTAGGATTGTATTACTGGTGGTTTGTAATATGTGGCATGATTAACTTTCTGGTATGTACTTATTCCATTTTTGAAGGCAAAATTGTAAATAATTTTTTCTATTGATCCAATCGTTTAGGAGAGAGGTAGTGAAAGTGTGGTGTGTTTGAATTTAAAGAAAACGCAAAAAACAAATTGTTCAAAGGGAAGATGGTCTATCAACGTGTGGTGTTATTTTCATAGGGAATACTGTAGGGCACATTTCCTTGATGGACCTCTTAATGGAAGACAATACGCCAACTCCATCACGAACACCCATCCGTTGCTTTTGGAAGACGTACAAATGTGGTTTCAGCAGGAGGATGCTCCACCACACTACTCCCACTTTGCTCGGATCGCCGTTACAAACGTTTTCCATAAAGTAATCGATTGGTCGAGTAGGACCACTTGAATTTATGCATATAAAGGAGTGAAATTCGGTATGCAGATTCCTGAGCAAGATCAACTTTACTATGAAGTTTGGACCAAATTGTCCCAATGGGGACGAACCACCAATCACATTACTCGCTTCTGCTACGTCATCATTTGCTTTCGTGTTTCGATAACAAATTAGAAAATGGAGGCCTGTTCAATCGAAGCGAGAGCTGAACATGAACTAAGAACTTTCAATGAAGAGTTAATTATAGAAGTGCAGAAAAGTAATTAACTCTGCTGCTTTAAAAGCAATGCTCGCCTCTTCAAAGCATTGGAACCCATTTTTCCCCACAGAAAAGTAGACCGCTTCCTGTGTTAAAAGCACGTTCAGTCGGATGAATTCCGCGCAAGTGTCTAAACTTGTCGCACGCATTTTTTGTCGGATGAAATCTGTGCGCGCAGTTTCCGTGTAGATATGTTTGAGCCTTTAGACTAGAGCTCACTATTTCACGTGTACTAAAATACACGGGTACACGTGTATTTTAATACGTCCGTGTATTGACCCGTGTATTTACAGCATCACGGGTACCCGTGTACCGTGTATTTAATAAGTTTACACGGTGTAGCGTGCTAGAAATTATAGTTGCAATTCCGACACGCCCAGCCTCTATTTAAAGGAAGAAAACCCTCCTCTAAATAGTTAACCAGTTCCCCTTTAAAGTTAGAAGCGCGCCAGATCCCCTAGAAAACAAAGAACCCACAAAATAGTCAACCGAAATCACTTTAATGAGCTATTTGTAATTAGCATAAGACTAATTCGCCAAGGTCGTAGCCAAATTCCTAGTTGAACACAAGAACACCCAGCGAAAGCTAGTAGTTTGGGAAATTAGGCATTAAGGATATGTAATTGGAAATAAAAAAAATTATAATTTGAATAAAGAGAAATCGGACTAAAACTTAATAAACAAAAGAAATAAAAAAAAAAAAAAGAAATCAAAGAATTATATAGGCAAAAAAAAAAACCAGACCTCGAAGAGACTAGGCACCTAGAAGGGGAACAAACTAAAAATACCATAAACAAGGAACAAACCACAGAGGTAGAAGACATAATGAAGACAAATAGCAAGGTGAGAGATGAAGCTGGTTAAATACACATGCGCACGGGAAAAATAAAAATCAGGCGGACAGTCACGGACGAGTTGGGAGGTCCTAAAAGAAAACAAAACAAAAACAAAAAAAGAAAAAGAAAATACAATGTTCAGTATCCATTAATAAACTTCTAAATTCTTAAGATAACAAGATTTTTGGAGAAAACAGTCATGGCGCAAAAAAAAATAATTGAATAGGGCAGCAGGGTAAGCTGATTAGTTCATCGAGACAACTCGAAAAAGTCTTAAAAGGGAGACAAAGGCAACCCTAACAATTGCTAACGTAGTTCCGAATAACTGATCAGAGGCTCCAAAGACCAGAAGCTCGAAGAAACTGAAGAAAGCTTAAGGCGAGAGTTCAGCATGGTCAAGTCATGGAGATAAAGCATTGTAGAAAGGCAACATTGCCAAACACGGTTCTTCAAACGTCCTCAGAAGACGAAGTAGCAGGTGGAAAAGAAAAGGCCAAAACAAAGACCTGTCCAAAAAAGTTCAATGCGACCCGAAAACAGGTGACGCCATTAGTTGAGAGCTGAAACTTGATCCAGTAAAGGCAGGTAACGACCAAAAGCCAATTCGCCGACCCAGACTAACCTCTAGTCGGTCGCGAATGGCAGAAGAAATTTTGAGCTACGTAGGGTACCGAAGAAAGGCGTCCATGCCTTGGTCGATATCCGCAATCGACACAAAAAAACCCGACGTAAGCTATCCACGTACCAAAAAGATAAAGGAAGTACCTCCAATAAACTGGCAACAAAGTCCAAGCGATGAGGCGGCGACAGTTTGTCAAGAGCACAAACTGACTTGAAGGTGGCACATCTACGAAGTGGAAGTTGAACCGAGAAACGGATTAAACGGAAAGCCGTTTCTGACAGGAAAAGCTCGGAAGACTCCATAACACAAGCCGATCGCTGGCCCAGGGCAAACCGTGGGCTAAGCTTCCCAAGAAGGTGAAAATTTAGGCTAAGTGCCTCAGGCCATAATAAATGCTACGAGGAAGGATCGACTTCCCAAGGAGCGGAGTCGCTGGGGCCAAGACCGAGGCCAGACTGCTTAGGGAGCGAAGTGGACGAGGCCAGGACCGAGGCCGGACTCACTAACTCAAACTGAAAAACGCCAACAGCTAAGAAAGGAAAAGAACGCACGCGCCACGTATGAGCACGACGAACGCAACATTAGCTAAACGCCAACAATGACGAAGGAAAGAGGAACAAAGATTATAACAATCGCGGTGGCAAAAATTAAAAATTATTAGGATAAAGCTAATAAAATTCAATAGCTAGAAGAAATATTTTGATAAAAAAAATAAAAAAATTAAGCTAAGGATAAAAAAAAAGCTCCACTTAAAGAGCGAGCAGATGTTCAAAAAAAGGCACGCTACAACGGGTACCCGTGTATTTCACTTCCACGGATACTCAAGCGTTAAATTGTTGAATCAGATATCAGAAAGAAAGACACAATAAAAAATGATATTCAAGAAAAAAAACAATACACTTACACTATGTACAATTGCTAATCATAACAATCGAATGATCATAGTAATATGTCTTATTTTCTAAAATCATAGATTATAAAATAATTTGGTTCACTTCATTGATAAATATACTTACAATTCTACCATGATCTCATGTAGAATTTTGTAAATTTATATTTGCATAGGAAGAATAAACCATTTAAGCTCAGTGGGGTGTTTTGTACTAACCAATTGCTGATTATATATCACACACTTTCATTAAGAACTGAAGAAATTGAATGCCAATTCACAAAATTTTATCACTGTTCTGTAAGTAAAAACAACAGAATACATCTCATGTTATAACACAACCTCTATCGGTTCCGATGGCATTCCCTCTAAAACATATCTTCAATTTTTCAGTCAAAACCGGCACTTTCCTCAATTATGGAAATATACCAAAGTTGTTCCTTTGTACAAAGGTGATTCAAACAATATCAATAATTACCGCCCCATTTCTATACTTCGTTTTTCAACAAAAATTTTTGAATATGCAGTCTATCAAAGAATCTATCCCACTGTCTCGCCCCATATTTCTCCCTACCAGTATGGCTTCATGAACGGTAGATCAACTCAATCGAATCTCATGGATTGTATACATCTCATTGGTGATGGGATTCCCCAAAACTGTCAGGTTGACCTAATATACATCGATTTTGAGAAGGGGTTTGACAAGGTGGACCATTTTCTCCTTATTAAAAAACTTTTACAATTTGGACTGCATCACTCGCTTGTCAGATGGTTATGCTCATACCTTACTGATTGAACAAATTATATTGCCATAAATGGTACTACCTCCAAAAGCTTCATATCCTCCTCAGGAGTACCCCAGGGTTCAATCTTAGGACCATTATTATTTCTCCTCTTCATTAATGACATACAACAAGTAGTAAAAACATCCTCTTTGTTTTTGTTGGCAGATGACATCAAATGGGGCAAAATTATTCGTACCCCTCTATTAGCTCTTGGTGTATCGAAAATAAAATGTATACTAATGAAAAGTGTCACTCGGTCACTTACTCACTGAAACATTCTCTTCATATCTTCTCGTACACCCTTAATGGTTCTTCTCTTGATAAACAAACTACCACAAAAGATCTAGGGGTCTTTTTTAAGCACAACCTATCTTTCACCGACCATATAAACCACGTTATCTCTATAGCCTATAGGATCTTTTATTTCATTGTTCGAAACTCTACACGTTTCAATAGCACAGAATTCTATTTTCTTATTCAACTCCCTAGAAAAAGCCGGCTTAGAGTATGCTTCGACTATCTGGTTTCCGTACAATGTTACGTTCAAACTGATTTTCTACGCTCCTTTCTTCACTTATCAAATCATAAATTCTTTAATGAAAATTTATATGCTACAAACTCTTATCTCAGAGACCATTTTCGTTGTGAAACGCTAACTTAACACGGATTTATCTCGACGCCTGCTGCTTATTCAAATTATATAATCATAAAACCTATTCTCTTAGATTTCTCAATTTCATAAAACTACGTATTCCCAACTAAATTCAAGAAACACTGATATATTTTATTTACTACTGACTAAGAAATGTATTACAAACAATCTCCCTTTCAATCGATTATGTAAATTAGGCAATATATTCTCAAATTTAATTAAGATTAACTTTTTAAATTATAATGAATTTAAAGTTATAATTTATGAACATCTAAACTCTTTTTGTTATTACTGATGCTTATTGTAAAATTTTTGTTTCAACATTTGTTTTGATGTTTCAATTTTTGTTCTTGTATTTGTTTTGATGTTTCAATCACTGTTCTTGTATTTGTCCTGTAAGCTGTCATTGGGCATTTCTAAGCTTGTTGCTTGCAATAAATAAATAAATAAATAAATAAATAAATAAATAAATAAATAAATAAATAAATAACTGCATGGTTTCATTTAAAAATTATTTAACAGAATGCCATTATAGCATTCAAAAGAGGGAAGAAATTATTGAGTTTCATAAAAAGGCCTAGGATTGACTGCGATAAGTAAATGAACCTACATGAAAATTCCTACAGTTCAATCAATAGTAAAAAAATGGAAAAAATCATCATATCAAATTCGCTCAAAAAAGCAATATTTTAATGTACAAAGTTAACTTAAAACAGAAAATAATTTACAGGAAAACTGTTTATAAAATAAATACTTTTTTATATACAAGTTTATAGTTTTATTAGATTCCTGTTTTTTCAGAAAACAAACATATCGTTTGCAACGTGAAATTAGCTTGAATGTCTTGAACGGACACGTGTATAAAAATACACGGATGACAGTACCCGTCTACACAGATACAGTCATTTATATTTACACGTGTATTAAGAATACGGATCCTGAAGTCACAGGTACACGGGACCCGTGTACCCATGTGCTTTTATTACCCGTCAAAAATCATAGGCTCTACTTTAGACCTCCGGCATCCAGCTCATTTTCTCAGAACTTCTTGAGTAAGAGCAAGTAGACGTTATCGGATTTAACGAAATGCTTCAGAACATTGATTATGCATGATCACTTCTCGTTAAAAATCATCCCTTCAAGTGAAACAAATGAAACTCTGTCCTCTCAATCATATATCGTTACACCCGCTCCAGAAGACTACCCTTATATCCTCCTTCGTCTACGTTCTTCTCTCTCTATCTCTCTCTCTCTCTCTCTTCGTTTTTTTCTTTTTTAACTTAAATTCCAGGTATTCACCACTCGTTATTTTACAACAATTAAAACTAAGAAGTTATTAAAATGAGCTAAAGTAAAATCATGTTTAAAGCTATTAACAACAAGGAATAAGCAACTGTTTTGAAATAAGTATTTCTGATATCTAAAACTTCAAATGGCACAACAGAATACTTTACGCTTCGCAGTAAGAAGCGCTTCTATTGAGTTAGTTATAAAAGAAATACTGCCCCAATGTGCGTCTTCTCCCGACTTACTTTATATGAAAACTAAAAGTAAAGCTCTGATCGTAATATACTGCGCCACCGCACCTTTTGTCACCGCGGCGATACCGTTAAATATGGTATTGCGACTATGCCACATGAGAATGAGCAAACTATCATTACCAACAAATTTAATTAGTTTTGAAATCACTATTTCAGCGGAAATTTAAATGAAACACAATTCACTATTTCACTGGTTTCAATTTTTCTGAATTTAAATGTATTTGTGATTTTATAAATGTATTTTCATCAGATTGTTATGTTTTGTTATTATTCGTAAAGTGGGTTAGATTTTCGTTGTACATAGCTAACGATAATCTTGGCACGGATTCCTTGAAGGAATGTTGCGCCAAACCCAAAGACAAACCCAAACATCCATGCCCTCGACGGATTCGAACCCGCGACTCTCCGGTTCCGAGAGCGACAAGACCTGGGCCTTAGCGCTTTTGGCCACAGATCCGGAGGCATGATTGTAAAGTTAAGTGTCCCCTTTCCCTTCAAGATCAAATGTTAGTTTAATAATGTTACTCAAGCATGCTTTTGAAATGACATATTTCGAAAATATTTTCAATGTTAATCCATTTACTAGGTAACCGCGAAAGGTTTTGCCGTTTTTATGTTGCCATAAAAGGAGGTGATAAAAGTTATGCAAATGATTGTACAGTGTGGTTCAAAATCTGTCAGGGGAGAGCAGAAAGGTTAGCCTTTATAAATACAGGGCTGTTGAGCATTCACATCAATCATACCTCGTGTAGAAGTGAAGACAAATGGAGGTATCGAAAGAGATGGGTAGATGTTGTTTGCTTTATGACTTCATTCACGCCACCTAGCGTGATGAAAATCAACGACGCAGTCCATTGACCAGTCTTGCGACTTGGAACAGCAGTGCTGCTTGGACGCAGTGTTCACTATTCATTGATTAGAGCAGTGACAGCGAAAGACTTGATCTCTAGTTAGAATTCTTCGTTCCTCTTTTTCTAATTGTAGGGAATTGTATAGTTTAATGCGCCGATGTCCACTGCAAGACTTTGGTGCTGCTTCCTGAATGGTCTTTGTGTGTTGTAGAATTGCTCCCATCTCCAAACAAGATTCTATAAGTGGGAGACTAGTTTTGAAGGGGATTGAGAAAAAACAGGGCCTTGGTATTTTGGGGTACTTAATAAAAGTGTGGGAGTGTCTAAAAGCGTGGGCGGATCCAAAAGTGTGGGTGGTCACCTTGGTTCAAAAATTTATTTTTTCTTCTTGTAGAAGTGTCTTTTCCTTCCCTCCTCTACTTCCACCTTTCCTTCCTGCTTTCGGGTGTTCTCCCACCGACACCATCTGCCTGCACTAACTTACCACTGTTGTTGTGGTTCTTTTCCTCGACTTTTTTCTGCGGCCGCCAGAGTTGATCCTGGGATGGTCGGATGTTCATTGGAATGAAATCGCATTCACCAAAATGGCCTCATTGGTCACTGTTTGCCGTCCTGTCTACGACCTCCCCCTTCGGGGGCAAGATAAATGTACATACCCCAACCAGCTTAATTACAGTGGGCGAGTTATTTCCCCCTGGCCAGATGTTTAATTTTTCGCGTTCTTTTTAATCACTGGTGGTTTTTGGCCATTTAAAATAATCTAACCCAACCTGACACCTACCTACCGCAAACTGTTCAACTGTTTATTTACAGAGGGCAGATGATACCCCCCCCCCCGGCCAATCACAGGTGGCAATGGTTCGCACTTCTTTTTAATCCCCGTGGCAACTATAGTGGGTTTTTGGCCTTCGAACTAACTTAACCCAACATAAACTCGCCCGAACGTCCTTAGTTAGTTTTCAGTTTTCTGGAAAGCTGCGCGTGATTGCAGCTCCGTTATTTTTGTTTGAATCTATAGTTGAATTCAAAAACCCTTTTTATTTTTTTATTTTTATTTATTCATTTCTTTCTGAAATGAATTTTTTTGAAAATAAACTGTTTGGCTGTGGTTTAAGTATTCTTGACCCTGAGAAAAACAATTTGCAAGAGAGAAAAAATTGGTTTTCAGTTCTTTTATTTTTCTTTTCTGATGAGTGTGTGTTTTCATGAAAATTTATTTTTGAAAAGTTGTCATTTTTTGTTTTGTGGAGGTTGAAATTTGTTAGGGGGGGGGGGG
>JAHWFO010069445.1:0-14946 GCA_023313115.1 Rhysida immarginata | reverse complement strand
AACTATTTATTTTGTTAAGACAGCAATTTTATATGCTATTAGCCTCTGCCACTTCCTTCTAAGTATGTGGATCTAAATTTCATTCTTCACCTTTTTTGCAGGATACCGTAGTTGGGATATATGCTTTAGCACATTTCACGAAAAAAATGTCTTACGATGGCAAGTCAAAGATAGAAGTGAAATTTTCTTATGAATCTGGATTGAATACCATATTGCTCGAAGAAAGTAATTCACTAGTTTTAAATAAGATCCAAGTGAGTTTTTTGCTTTTGTTTCATAAAAAAACAAGTATAATTCAAATGAAAGTCACAAACTTAAAACTCGTTTATTTTTTGAGTAAAGATTCCAAATAATATTCGTGAAGTTAACATTTCTGCTTCAGGAAAAGGATTTTGCATTCTCCAGGTGATTATTGTACGAGGTAATAATTTTGAAATTATATTGTACAAACAGCATTCATATCCATAATTCCGTTCGAAACATTTAGGTCAGTTGGTCGTATAATATTGTGAACCTTAAAGACCAACCAGCTTTTGAAGTTTCAACGGAAGTAAAAACTGAAGGGAATAGCTTGAATATATCAGCATGCACTAAGTAAGAGCAAATTATAATAAAAAATAAGTCATTTTAAGCATAACCCATATAGGGACATCAATTTGTGTCACGTGGTCGTAATAAACTAATCGTGGAAAAGGCGAACCTCATCCTGTCATCCGTGGTTAGCCGAAGAAATAATTCTTTTATCACGATATCTATGAGGGGTACTCTAACTTTTTATCTAGGAACGCTGCACGCATTATACGAAGACTATTCTTTTAGCATTTTTCGAAGGACTTTCCTTCGGCTTTTATACAAAGTTTCATCTTCTGAACCAATCGGACATGCATTTTTTCCCAGTCCTGAGGAGTGACCTCCAAAATGCAGTCGTTGTACTCTGTTAAGACGTCATCGTCACTGTAGAAATGGAACCTCCTGAGCTGCCTCTTGATTGTGGGGTACAAAAAGAAGTCGCAAGTGTCCAATTATAGAGAATAGGGAGGAGTGTGACGACATATTGACCCGATTTTTACAGAAAAAATAGAGCTGGGGCTTTATGAAGCCACAACAAAAGTCTTGTTCCGGTCTTCGGATGCTTCTCTTTTCATTTTTCCAGGAGTTGTGGCACGCAAGGTGTCTCATACCAGTTTTCTGTAATCGTCTTTTTGTTTTCAAGTACAACAGTGCCCACACGGCCAATGGAACAGAAAAAATTGCCACCAATACCTTCCCAGCACTCCGAGAAGGTTTGCATTTCTGTGGTGGTCCTTGCCCTTTGGGAAGCCACGGTTTGGACTTTTTCTTAGTAACGAGGTCATAATGATAAAGCCATGTTTCCTCACCTGTCCAGATATCGTTGACACGATTTGATGCCCCGTTATTAGGAGCTTCAGTATAAAAGCTACTTATAAGAATGCGCCCTTGGTCTGTATGTTTATCCGGCCGGCATCCGTTTGCACAATTAACTTTTTCAAATTCAGAAATAAGACCATCAGTCTTAGCTCGACCGTATCAACTTTTCAGAATTTTTCGTGGACACCTTCAAGTCGAATTCACGTGCTATATCAGTGAGTGTAAAGAATACAAAGATAAAGGCATGTCATATAACAATCGATTTGTCAAGAAGGAATACATTACTTTCTGTTCATCTTTTAAGCATACTGACATCGGCGCGCGCACGTGAAATCGCTTTGTCGACGCACCATTACTCAAGTGCTCATAATCTATATCAAGTAGCGGAAGAATGGAGCTACTTATTGGATTTATAATGTCAGTCCTTCATAATTTCTACATTTTTTTTTAGATATAATGTTGAAATTCGGAATGTAGCTTATTATGGGCTTGCCCATCTGCACTATTTAGTTTGGTTTTGATTAGTACACTGGGGTCGGAATTACGGGGGTGGGATTCAGGGAGGGCAACATGTGTGCTATTTAGGTACGTAAAGGCGTGAAATTCGGTATCCAGATTCCTCTAGGCAAGATCTACAGTACTATGAATTTAGGCCCAATTGTTCCAGGAGGGTCGGATTTGCGGGGGTGGCTGTCACTTGGTCCTTAGAACTATGGCAACATATGGAATGTTATATATCATACGTTCGGAAATGATGAAAAAGGAAAGAAGATAGGTTTTTTACATTTTATACATATTACGTTCAAGAAAATCAATTTTTTGATTAAAAATCTTGGAGAGAGGTAAAAAGTGCAGATAAAGGGGTAAATATAGATGACCGTAGGATCTGCCACTTGCCTTCCCTACTCGGGGAAGGGGAGGGGGTAATTTCTTTTATTAAATGTATAAACGTATTTCTGCTTCACTACTAAAGCTCCTCCTTTAAGATTTTATTAAACCTTTCGATCATTTCTTGGCAGCACCTAACTTGGACTGTTTTCTGCTTCTGGGTCAACAAAAGAGGGATGCATCGTGGTGAAACCTTTCTGAGTTGCAGCGTTCATGCAAGATTGTCTTAACCGCTGATGATCCGATGCCCAGGCTTGCCTCAATTCGATTGTCATTCGGGCTTATATCCGACACAGCACGGATATTTTCCGGCATAACTGCATCGGCTGGCCGTCCACGGCGAAGTTCGTTTTCAAGCGACTGTGATCTCCTCTTAAACTCGTGATACTATACGAAACTGTGACTTTACTCGGAGCTCTGCCAGGAAATGTCTGTTGTAAAGTTTCAAAACAATCCATCATTTCTAGGCCTTTGGAATAATCTTAGAAAATCATAGCATGCCATGCCTGCTGATTCAGCGCCATTGTGTTTAACGTCTATCTGCCAGTTAAGCGAGCTTTAGAATTATGCCACGCGAAAGCAATGCAACGTGGCAAGCTCAAATCCTGCACGAGACTAGGTATTAAATTATTTGGAGAAAATAAAACAAATTTGACGGGATACGTGCAGCATTCCTGGCTAAAAACTTTTAGAGTGCCTCTCGTAAACGCAAAGTTTTACAGAATAGAGCATCATATTTTATAATTATCTTGTACTGAAATTATTATTAAATGCTATTTAAAATTTATCTCTTTAAACAAATTTTGCATGCTGCTTTGCTAGTTATTGGAAAAATAATAATCTGCTAAATAGACTACAAGAGATTGTAATTGGTTGTTGCGGTAAACAAATTGACCTAATGTTCTTCCTAGGATGGCTGGAGTTTGTATTCTCATGCGCTGTTTTTTTACAGGATGTATGCAAATGAATGCAGCGGTTTCATCAATTTTTTGCAGCCATTGTATTAGCATAGTGTGATTATATAAAGAAGTAAAAGTTGAACCAAAACTTCTAGGATAGCGTTGTATTTCCTAAACCGATCGTAAATATTAAAACCTTTGTAGATCACTGTGAAATGATATGAGGACCTAGATCTTAGCTTTTAACGAATGTAGTAGCAATCTTGAAAATCGCTATATTGAAGGGGGTAATTTTATTTTAAAGAGAAAATGAGTCTTTTGGCTTATCAAACAAGCCAAATTACTGAATCGGTGTTTCTAATCCATTAGCCAGGCTGTTTAGATTATCCTGGGCAACAATGAAATTGCTTCTTAGGTGAAAGTACCCAATTCTGAAGAAATTAAACGTGCTGAATACAAACATCACACTGAAAAAAGTTTATATTGACGTATTGTCTGTTGTATAGGTGCTATTGGAGAGGATTAAGTAGAGCAAGTATGGCTGGCAGATCTGTGCTGACCTGAAGGTACAACTCCTCGCCAAAAAATTAGAATAACTGTATTTCACATTCTGAAGTTAAATTTGAGTGGAGAGTAATCAACAAACTTTTATAGCTACAGGTTTAGACTTTTTCCCTGGGTAATGTACTTATTCCTCTGGTCGACCTCAAAAGGAACATTAATTTAATCAAAAATTAAAATTTTCATTCAACAAATTGAAGATGACAAAATATTAGAATAATTCCAAGATAGAGACAAAAATTAGAATAATTTCAAAAATTTGGTGAGTAGAAATGTTGCAAGTGATTTGCATATCTTTTTAATGTTCGATATAAAAGGCATTGCAACTTTTCTTAGCTCAGACTGAGCAACATGAGTAGAAAATCGGCCGTATATCATGTCACAAAGCGAACAATGTGATCTTTATGGGACTGAAAAAAGTCGGGCAGAAATTGCGAAAATCACGAAGTGCTCGCAGTTTACAGTGACAAAGGTGTTAAATCAGCAAAGAAGGATCCAACTTTTACAGGAAATCGAATGAGATGTGGATGCAAACGCAAGACTACTGAGAGAGAGGACAGGCAACTGAAGAAATTGTGAAGAAGCAGTTTCAAAAGTGTTAAAATATTCATATTGAGTGGGGGGAAAAGTGTTGAGCAACCGTATCTAGCAGACGACTACATCAATTTCCGTTTCAGCCCAGAGTTCCCAAAAGTAAACCTGTGATGACGTTGATCAAAGACCAACCCATGTAAAGAGGTGCAATGAATGAGTTACTTAGGGACAAGATAACGGGAGTAACAAATTATTTAGTGACGAATTCGTGTTCTCTTTGTGTTTTGGTGACCAAGGGTCAAGTATGTGGAAACAGACACAAGCAGCTTACAACAGGAACTCCCTCAGCAGATCAATGACATTTGCTGCTTCAGTAATGGTAATGATATCTTATGGAGTAGGAAAGTTATGTGCCCTAAATGGTGTAGAAAATGCCGCAGTCTACCAAGAAATACTTGACAATTTCATGATCCCATCATCTGGAGATCTATGGTGTGATTCCTTTCTGTTCCAGCAGGATGGTGCATCTAGTCATATTGCTAAATTCAAGATAGAATGTCTTCACCATAAAATACCTGTGTGTTACGTGGCCAATAATTCACCAGACATTAATCCAACTGAAAATTTATGGAAGTTGATGAAGGTTAGAATTCAGCAAAGATTTCCACAAATAAAGCAGGAGTTGAATTCGGCATTCAATCATTTCCGTCTAATATCGGTCGTGCAGAATGTGCTAAGTTGTCAACAGCATGCCAAATAGGCTAAGTCTTGTAATTAAAGCCAAGGCGACGCTATCTACACTTATGGTCAAAAGTATTGGTACCCTTATAAATCAAACAGATTAAAGCCAGGATAATTTTTATTTTAACAATAATGCAAAAACTAAAACTGACGCATTATTTCTTGTGTTATAAAGAACGTCTGATGAAAAAGTTAGGTTATTCTCATATAGCAATAATCAGAAAAAAATTAAAACACAAAATTGCTATTGGACATAAATGTTGGTACCCTTGCATTAGTAGTTAATGTGACCACCTTTGGCTGCCAACACGGCCTGAAATCTTTGTGGCATTCATTCTACAAGCTTTTTGCACAACTCCACATCCAGTTTTTCCCATTCTTCTACACAAAAATCTTTAAGTTCAGCCAAAGTAGAAGGTTGACGAGCCTTCACCTGTTTCAATTCAAACCAACATCTCTTAATTGGATTTAGATCTGGTGATTGGCTTGGCCATGGATAGAGCGTATTTAATTTTTCTTTCAACAAAAATGCCTTTGTCAAACGAGCTGTATGTTTTGGGTCATTGTCATGCTGAAAAATAAATTGTCTACCGACAGATCATGAGCGGATGGAATCATGTGATCTTTCATAATTCGTTGGTACATCTGTGTTCATGACTCCGCCAGGTCCACGCGAGCTCATACATCCCCATAACATGATACTTCCTCTTCCATGCTTGACAGTAGGCACTACACAATTATCTTTCAAAGCTTCATTTGGGAATCTCCAAAGGAACTGCTATCCATCATTGTTTTATAGATTTACTTTCACTTCATCTGACCAAATAATCGTGTCAAAAAAACTGCTGTGGTTTTTCCAACATGGTTTTTGCGAAACCAACACGTGCTTTTCGATGACTTCTTTTTAGATATGGCTTTTTTTTGTGACACATCTATGTAGCCCAACTGAGTTCAAGTGACGACGTATAGTCCTCGATGACACATAGAATCTTCCATCTTTGGCAAACAGTAGATGATGACAACTTGTTGTTGTTTTAAGACAGTGCATTTTAAACATCTTTCATCTCTCTCTGATTGCTTGGAAGGCTGACCGGAACGTGGTAAAGTTAAAGTTGTCCCCGTTGTCTTGAACTTTTTAACGATATTTTGCACAGTTGATTTGGACAAACTCAATGTTTTTGCAATTAGTTTATACCTACAACATTTCTTGTAACTGGCAATCACTTTATCACGAAGTTCCTTACTATGCTCTTGTGTTTTCACCATGGTGTTATGTTCGTATGAAATGATACAGAGTATTAGAAAATTATCTCAGTAGGCCAAAAAATTCTATTTACCCATTCAGTTAATATGGAACAATCCATTTGCAAAGTTTCTGATTTGCATTTTACCAATTATTGATAATTTTTAACATTTTTAATACTATCAATGAGGGTATCAGCATTTATGTCCAGCAGCTATTTTGTGTTTTATTTTGTCTCAATATTGCAATATGAGAATAACTTAATTTTCCATCATATGTTCTTTATAACATAAGAAATATAAAATGTTATTTTTAGTTCTTGCGTTATTGTTAAAATAAAAATTATTCTGGTTTTAATGTGTTTGACTTCTAAGGGTACCAATACTTTTGGCCATAAGTGTATACGAGTGTATTTAAGTTACAAGGGTGATTCTTTCGACAGTTCGTTGGTGAAAACTACTGCATCTATAAACTTCATTTTGGTCTTAAATGAAAGGTCTTGGACTGAAGATGTATCAAATTTAATTTTCGTGTTAGCTATTACTATTAATTAGCGGTCATTTACTATACAAAATTGATTTTAGCGCATGCGTAATGAGAGGAGAAAAACTGAAAGTTTTACATTGTTGTTGCACATTTAAGTTTTGTTGGCGCCAACTTGAAATACACGCCGGAATCGAAAATCACTTGACTGTTGTTGGCTGAGCAACATCTATATATTTAATTTCCACAGTTCGTTGCAGAAAACTTTTGTATCTATAAACTTCATTTCGCTCTTTAAATGAAAGGTCTTAGGCTGTTGATGTGTCAAATATAGTTTTAGTGTCCATAATTACTATTAATTAGCAGTAATATACATTTAAAAATTGCTCTAAGCGTATGCCGTAACCAACGAGAAAGACAGGCCCCGGCACGGAAAAGTCACCTGATCATAGTAGTCCGGCCAACAATCCAACCTTCATTGTTTCCAACAAAGGAAAAAATATTGATTGTGAAAATCCAAGATGGAAACAATGAAGATTACATTGTTACTCGGACTTGTATGGTCAGGTGATTTTTCCCCGCCGGGGCATGACCACCGAGGGTGCGTTCACTTATTCGTTCGGAGTCATGCTCCGAGTCAATGTGATCACGTGATCAGAGTACTAGCATTATGGCTCAGTCAACACAACGACGTAACAATCGAAGACTTTGATCGTTATAATCATTTCTGTGCAGCACGGTCTATAGATATTCATGGTCATCGAGCTCCATTGTTAAAATGAAGCTAAAGTTTCTAGCTCCCAATAGGGCGGAAACTCTATTGAAAAGTGGCGCTGCATGTATATTCGGCCCAAAAACGCCTGCAGTGCCGCCCTATCGACAGACAGAAAATTTACTTTCATTTTCAGTTTCAATGAAAATCCTCTATCGCAGGTCACGGTCGGCCCTGATTCGATCTATGCGGCATCTGGCGCGATCTGTTTTCTTTAGCTTCTCGAAACAATGGAAAATGGCCGAAGCTCGATGACCATGAATATCTATAGACCGTGGTGTGCAGTATTACCAATTTAGCCTTTTTGTCATGCGCTAGTCTTTTGTTGGACATTTTTAATAAAAATTAAACAATGCACAGCAACCATCTACCATTCATTTACAAGTCTTCAATTCTCTTCAAAAACTCTCATCATTATTCATTGGTGAACTTGTTATTATTTATTCTTATTATGTTATTTTATCTTCTCCATTTATAAATGAGTATAGAATCATTCATTAATAAACATATTATACTACTTCGTAAATTAATGTATAATGCACAAAATAATGAAAATGAGCTTTTAAATTGGATACACCCCTGCTAAATTGGCAACACTGCTTGTGAACGATTCAAGATATTTCCCCCCCTCTTCGCAACCTCCGGAGGTATCAGAAAAGCATGAGCAGTGCCCATGGCACTTTTGGTTATGGGGAACCTTTAACATTAAGTTATTTTTTATTAACAGGAATAAACAATATTTTATTTTTTATTATATTTTTAAAAACAAATTTCTGGTCATAATTGTAATATTAATTTATTATCACAGAGGCTAGGGTGGCCTCATGCGTAAAGATAGAACTGAGATTGAGCATATAAAAATTAATAATTATGCTGAAGAAATTGTCTTGAATCAAATTTTCGATCAATTTAAGTTAAATTTTCGTTTGTATCGTGCCAAGCCTACAACAATGGAAGGCTAACCAATTATGGTAGGCTATGGTCGTGCACTTTCGAAAGATAGAGACGGGCATGTTGATAGTTAAACAACGTATGCGCCAGCTTGAAGAAATAGTCTTCTCTTGTTTTTGTGGTTGCCACGGCTCCTAACAAGCGCGCTCGCAAACGATATCTCATTGTAACAAAATTAATCATCGTTGAAGTCGCAACTTTGTTGACACTCTTCATTGTTGCGTCGTCTTTCACATTAAATTTTTTGATTCTGATGACTCCAGCTTGAAAGCAGGAGTTAAGGGAGCTAACCCGAGTCGCACTCCAAGCGAATAAAGAAACAAACTCCGAAAGACTCCAAGCGTACCCTGATGTTAGAGGTCAAGGGAGTTAACTCCGAGCGAATAAAGAAACGGAGACCAAATGACTCGGAGCAAATAAAGAAACGGAATCCGAATGACTCAGTCACGGGAGTCACTCGGAGTGACTCCAAGTGAATAAGTGAACGCACCCCGAGACCTTGTCTCTTGGTGGTCACGGATGGGCCTGTATTTCTCGTTAGCCTCGGGCGTATGCGTAGTGACACGATAAAAACTGTCTTTTCGTACAGCACTTAATGTACTATTTTAATTACTTACGTACAATTATTTCATTGGCTTCCGTGCAACGTTCTCTGCTTTTAAGCTGCTCTTTTATCTTATTATTATCTGACGATTTTTTATTTATTTATTTTTATTAAAGAGATGGAGATTAATAATAAGATGGGTTGTTTACCGTCAAATTTTGACGGGATTCATATAGTTAAGTATTAATTTCATGAATCATTTTCGATTAAAGTGATTTGTGTATCATTTTTTGTCATTATTCTAATTTTTTTTGTCTCTATCTCAGAGTTATTCTATTATTTTGTCATCTTCAATTTCTTTAGAGGTCTACTATAGGAATAAGTAGATCATCCAGGAAAAAAAGTCTGAACGTGTAGTTACAAAAGTTCGTTGATTGATCTCCACTCAACTTTAACTTCAGAACGTAAAATACCGATATTCTAATTTTTTGGCGAGGAGTTGTAGTATTTCTGTTGATGGGTTTGCAGCAGGGATATACAAAGTACTGCTATTTTCTTTATCTATGGGACAGCAGGCAATCGATTTGCACTGCATCAAGAAAGGCTGGCCTCCAAGACCCTCCTTTAAGCCTGGAGAAACGAATACATGTATACGGCACCCAGCACTGGCAGAACCACTCAAAATCATCATTCCTCCTTCACACAACAAGCTCGGCCTGGTAAAAACTTGTTAAAAGTCAAGGATAATAATGAACCAGAATTCAAGTACACAAAGAAACCGTAGCCAATTCAGCTTTTTCTTATTTAGCATGTTGAATTCATTAAGAAATGATTATTTTCATCTCCAGAGAGTCTCAACTTGCTATTTGACGCTACTGAATTCAGAGGATTCAGTAGCGTCAAATAGCAAGTTTTTCCGGCATCATACAAATAACATCTTGAATAGAAACAATAAAGTTAGTAATGCTGAGCATTTTTTAACAGACCATGACAATATTGAAAAAATTGCCTGTGTTTTTCAAGAGACCATGTCTAATTCTGCTTCTATTGAACAGAGCGTCTCTTCTGTAACTTTCTTAGAAGAAAGAGCCCGAGTGATCTCTGGAAAATTGCATTTACTCATCAAAAAACTATCTGTTGCTAACTCTACTAATTGCCATCGTGGGCTGGAGATTTCTGGCATACCTGGCTTTATATATAAGGGATGCTTTGAGATCCTTTTAAATCCAATTACTCACATTTTTAACTTAATTTTGAAGACCGGTTTGTACCCGGACTCATGGAAGAAAGTCTACTGCGTGCCTATTCCTAAATGCGCTCGCCCTAAGGAAACTTCAGACTTTAGACCTATCTCTTTAATTTGTTTCCTCGCGAAAGTTTTGGAGTCGTTAATCGCCAAACATACTGATTCTTATCTCTCATCTGTTCTTCCTGGTTGGCAATTTGGATTCACTAAGCGTAAATCCACAATCTTAAATGTGGGCATTACCGTATCAACGATTGCAGAAACTTTGGATAACAAACAGCAAGTAGATCTAGTTTCTTTGATTTTAGTAAGATCTTTGACAGTGTTTCGCACAACCGTCTATTACAGAAGTGGCCTTATTTAGGTTTTGCCGATCCACTGTTAAATGTAATTCGCAGTATGCTAGATAGTAGGTCAATTAAGATAAAATATAAGGATAAATTTTCTTTGGAAAAAAAATCACCAGTGGCATTCCTCAAGATTCCCCGCTGGGCCCATTATTTATTATTTATCTTATTGATCTGGATTATTACTTGAACTTAGAGAACGTTACCTTACTAGCTTACGCTGATGACATTAAAATATCCCGCCGTATCAATGATCTCACCGATTGTAGGATCCTTCAGGAAGAAATTGATAAGAAGTCCATATGGTCCGCGTGCAATGATATGAATTTAAATGAGCGAAGACACTTCTACTCTCCTACTATAGATCGAGTTCTCCGTTTTTATACAACCTCTGACAATTAAGTTCGGTGAATGAGTTCACACAACAAAATGTAAAACAGATAGAGCCACATTTACTTTATTGTCCTTCGAAATAATCACCCTGGAAGGCAATACACTTTTGGGATCGTGTGTATAAGTCCTGGAAGCTCCTTAGGGATGGCTTTAAGTTCACATGTCACAATTGCTTGAATGTCTGGAATGTCCGCAAATCTGTGTCCCTTTAAGGCCCGTTTCAGGCGTGGGAACAAGAAAAAGTCTGCCGGTGCCAAGTCTGATGAATAAGGTGGATGAGCTATGGATACGACCCCTTTGTTGGCCAGAAACTGTTGCACGATTACGGCATTGTTCCTCTTTGATCCATTATCCACAGTTACGTGCGCACGCTACGCCTTCAACTGAAGAAACGAGCATCTGCTAAACCATTACACGCACAAACGTGACCTGTCTGAACTTGCTTAAACAATGACTGGGCTTGTATTCACATGCATTGTTACTCGCGTAAAGCTCGCACATATTAGGAGCCATGGGCACTTCGTCGCGGCGACATGGGTCGCGCCATGGGCACTGCGCATGCGTCGGCGTCGCTCCTTGTCGCCCGAGCGTGACCTCGTTTTTGCCCTTGGTCGCGGCGACGGAAAAAAACTGGTTTTCAGGCGACGTCGCCTCTATTGAGCTGAATTCAATTGGAAGCGACAAGCGACCAGCGACAACATCGTCGATAGCCAATCAAAACATCTAATTCCTCCATAGGGGAAACCAGTGAAAAAATACAGTGGATGACAGAGAAATGATAGATATTGTTAAGAATAATTATGCAGAAACTGGATATGAAACATTTTGACACTCCATTGTTCCATTTTGCCATTATTATAATTGATGACATTCCATTATTATTATTATTATTATTATTATTATTATTATTATTCGTGTTAAATTTCAGTTTATTTTCTTACCTAAAAAATAATTTTTATTTCGAAACAGTTATCTAATTATTTATTAAGTACTTTTATATTTAAGTAATTTTGTAGTGTTGTTTTAATATTTTTTATGATAAAGAAATTCTAAATATTTCTTGATTTTATGTTAATTTTTTGTTAATGTTTCATATCCAGTGATGTTTTAAACATTATATGATATAACTGATATTATAATGAATAATAGTTATTAAATAAAAATGAAAAATAAATAATTAACAAAATAATTAATAAATAATAAATAAAATCAAAATAAAACTAGAAATATAAAATAAAATAAAAAGCTGACGTTTCGGATAGAGAATTATCAAAGCAAAAAGGATAATTCTCTAAAAGCAATTAAAGTATTAGAGAATTATCCTGAAGTCTCAGGTTTTTTGTGTCTCGTCCTTTTCTCTTATAAATATCCGTTCATATTATTATGAACAAATAAATTCATGTAATAGTATATATGATTCATCTTAAATTAGCCTGAGAAGCTAAACGTTCGTAAAATTCATCTTATTTGCAAGGGTATCGTAAAATACGGATTTATTATTATTATTTAAACAACACTATAAAAAATATGAAAACAACCCTACAAAAATACTTAAATATGAATGAACTTAGATAATACTTAAATTACATCATAATTTATTCATAAAATTAATGAAAGGCACAATATTTGGTTTCAATATTTTCATAATTGAATTTTTGATGTTAGCTTATATTTTCTAAGCACCTGTATAGTCTGCACCTGTTTTGTTTTCTGAATTCGTTATTAATTATGAATTTAAAAATGAGATATAAATAAAAACATTAGTTGAAAATAATTAAACCATTACTAACATCAGTTCACAGGATCAAAGGCATGAATATTTCACTATCGCATTTATTTATTTAAATAGTTATCATTATGTATATACCATAGGAGAAAAGACGGGTGAGCTGGCGACACTCTTGTATTTGCGGCGGGAAAGAGCTGGCGACAAGCGACAAAGAGCGACAACTGACGTCAGCAGTGTGACCTTGACGAACCCCCCACTGCAGGCGGCAACGAGCGACGAGCTGTCGCTGGCGACCAGGTCGCTCCTAATTTTTATTTGCGGCGGGCCTTAGGGTGTGACTTCATTCACCGAACTTAATTGTCAGAGGTTGTACGATTATAAAATCAATTCCATAGATATTACCAGAGTGCAGGTGGTGACTGACCTTGGTATTTCATATTCTCTCAGGTGCTCTTTTAAAAAACATATTCGCACTCATACCCTTTGGTTCTCACGCATGTGGGGTATCGTTAGGAGATTGAGCAAAATTTTACCTTCGTTTACTTTTTTTTTAATACTGTCTTTAACTCAATTATCTTAAGTAAATTGACATACAGTCTGGAGATCTGGTTCACTGACATGGATCACCTCTCGTTAAGACTTGAACATAAAATTTTATCTATAATTAACATTTTAATTCATTATCGCGCTTTTTTCTCTCTAAGACTTAAAGCTGAAATTGCTATTCAGCGATTTTTAACTAATATTCTTAGTGGTAATCTTGAGGCTCCATTTTTCTTGGAGAGTATTGACTTATCTACCGCTAGTTCTGATTTAAAAGCCAAAATGGCTTGACGTTTTAACAGTAATAATAAGTATGTAAATTTTTTTTTTAGTTGATTTAGTCTGTCTTCCTTCTTTTTTTCATATGTTCTCTTTCTATTTCTTCTCCTCATTAACCCCGTTTTCGGGCAACTTTTGCCTGTGGGGGTCAATACCATTGTCTGTAATAGACATGGTTCTTCTACCGGGTTGGTAATAATAATAATAATATTTTTTTTTCTATTAATTGGATCCAATACGTCCATCCAGGGCCTGTATGACCAGAGGCCGACGAGTTGGGTCCCTGGATGGACCTGGATTCACGACTGCTGTATGATGGTCACAGCAGCCGGGGGGGGGGGGGTAAAGATTGGCTATCACGGATGGTCACCCATCCAGTGACGAGCCGTGCCTGATGTAGCTTAACTTCCAATAATAATAATAAATCTCGGAAGCATGAACTTTTTGAAATTTTGTTGTCTAGTGTTATTGCTAAAAGTAAAAAAGGAATCCTGAAAACCTAATTCGGGCAATACTGAAATCTGAGTATATTTTTAGAATTTTTACACTGTTTTCATCTTACTCTAAGGATTTTATAAAAGATCCTGAATTTTTTTCGAATACAACTGTGCTAATTTTATGAAGCGAACCTATATAAGTACAGAGAAATATATAGAGGATTAGCATAGGCACCCGGCGTTGTCTGATATAATACAGTTTTAGGTAAACAGAACCTCAAGAAGTTAAATAATAACTCAAATTGGTTACAGTAATTCTACAATTTCCTGCTGTAGACGAAGCTTCATATGTTTACGACGTCGGGATAACTTTTTGTCTTCTCTGATCAATACCCATTTATTTCTTCCATGGTAGTTCGATAGATATGAATTGACATGTATCATTTGAACGATTATTATAGAGCATAATACAGTATCCTTGTTGATTTGAAGAGTAGAGTTGATTTACGCTTTATTGGGTATGCCGTCAACTGTCGCCCAAGCGAAGGGACTGCTTCCTCTATCGCCTTTCCACTCTTTCTCAATAGTCTGCTAACTCTTCATTATCTCCAGTTATTGCTCATTTTTAATAAGTATATAAGAGGATAATCTTAACATTTGTTAAGTCATATCATCCCAAACCAAATAATTTTCATTTAAAAATCCTTATCTTACAGGTACATTTATGAAATAGGAATGGAAAGTAACATGGCAGTTATGGAAATTGGCCTCCCATCGGGTTATGTCTTAGATAAAGAAGACTTGCCAAAGGTTGAACGTTCGACTCCATTTCGACGAGTCGACACTAAAAATGCCAATAATGTAATTGAGCTATATTTTGATAAAGTAAGTTAAAAACGTTTACATTTACCGTTATATTTGATGTTTATGGGATACAATTTTGATTACGACAATTTAGAATAATCTA
>JAHWFO010069441.1:0-26473 GCA_023313115.1 Rhysida immarginata | reverse complement strand
ACGTGATCATTCCCTGTCTCTTTTCTCCCTTCAAAATCCAAAGTTCAATCCCTACATTCATCTTTCTTGCTTTCTATCTGTTTATCCGATTCTCCGATTTACTTGTCCCACTCTGGCCATATATTTTCGGTCCTTGAATATGATTCTAACGATCAAAACAAAGCTGTGTAAACTGACTCTTACTTTCTCCTTCTGTCAAACATTAAAACTTGGCTCCCTTTTAACAACTCCTAACACCCACGCATAAAAAATATTTAAAAAACTAAAAATAACTTTATTTAATCCTGCTTTGCATTAAAACCCTTCTAAAACGTTACATAAAGTCTAAAATTCTGAAACTGGCTAAACAATTACAAGCGCGAATATAAATAACTCATTTGCATAAATAATCCAATATTCTAATTCTGGCTAATTAATTCTCTAAACCTTACACTCCTGTTTAGCAGTACCAATATGCCGAGCCCCTTCGGACGATTTCTCCGACAGTGAATCTGATCTACTTACCTTCACCTCTATCGAGCCAACACCTCCTAGAAAGAAAGCCAAACAACTGAATCATTGTACATTGTTACATCATCATATTTCGACCATTGTTAATCATATATCCACCAATATTAAGCTCTAAATTTGGTCGACTTATGAACATTTAACAATGTATGACGCTTCAGTTGTTTGGCTCTCCCTTTAGGAGGTGTTGGTCGAGCCCACTATCTCCAAGATTTACTCCGTGAGTCCCGGAAATAAACATGCAGCATTTCAGAAGGTTGACCCACTGAAGCAAGAGACAGGTAGGGAATTGGACTAAATACCGTATTATGTGCTATTCTTATTTAATTATTGACTTTACTCTGTTCTAATTGATATTGATAAATCTAGTAGATTTATTAAATTTATTTATTTAAACCTAATCCCGAGCACTCTGTTCGTTTTTGAGAAAAATACACGACACCTTACCAGTGGTGTTTGTATTCTGCATGACAATGATAGATCACAGACAACCAAACTGACTATAGACACACTGACAGAACTCAAATGGGACATCTTACCACATCCTCCATACAGCCTGGGTCTCTCCCCTTGCGAATATCAACCTTTTGGACCATTGGAAAAATTTTTCTGAGGGCAGAGATTCGACTCCATTGAGGCTGTACTGACGTGGTTTTGACATTAGCCTGAAGATTATTACAGAATCGGTATCCAGATGCTCCTCGAACGCTGGAAAATGTGTGTACAGAGGCAAGAAGAGTATCCAGATGCTCCCCGAAGTGGTCCGTGTGTGTTTTTTGTAGTTTTCTTATTTTAAAAAATAAATCCAGGTCCAATTTTAACTTCCATCGTATATGAAGCTTTCACTGTCTTCGAGTGTGAATAAGTCAAAGATTTATTAATCCACCGCAAAGGAATTCGTGTTTTTCCCTACACTATTTTGAGCATTGCTGAAAATGCATTGAAAATTGCTAGTTCGACGTCATTTTCTGTGAGCGTTTTATATCGGAGAAGAACTCGACATGTCATTAGAGTAAGTGAAGTAAAAACATTCTCATAAAACCAAATATTGAAAGCAAATTCATAAAATAAAATTTGAAAATACCATAGAGGAAATGTTCTAAACTCACCCAAAACAGCAGATGTCAATAGTCAAGCTAAAGTTATGTTTTAATTCCATCAGGGCGACAAACATGATGGGTTTTAGTGTTTCACGTTTTATAAATTCTATTATTAATTCCATGTCTCCCGGCTGTTATCTCGGAGCAATGCCTCCGAGAAGCCCCACCAGTGCACTCGCTATGCGCTTGGGGAAACGGTCGGGGGCAGCGCATGCCTTTACCCAGGAGGAGAAACGGGTAAAGCGACAACGGGATCGGGTGCCGTCAATTGGCACTTGGAACGTATTCTCCATGACAGGAAAGGAATCAGAGTTAGTGGAGGAAGCCAAACGGTATCGACTGGATATCATAGGTATTACCTCTACGAAACGTCCGGGTTCTGGAACTGTGGACTTAGAAGGAGGGTGGAAGCTTTTCTACTCTGGTGTTGACCCTAACATGACTGCCCAGGCGGGAGTGGGGATACTCACAAGTCCCCGGCTGGCAGATTATGTTGCAGATTGGACCCCCTTAAGTGGAAGACTGTGTCTCCTGAGGCTTCAGATAGGGAAACGGTCTCTCTCTCTATTCGTTGCATATGCTCCGAATGCAGTCGCAGAGTACCCACTTTTTCTAGATGAAGTTGATGCTGCTCTTAGCAGGAGAGGGAGTGCAGATTCTGTCATCCTGATGGGCGACTTCAATGCACACGTTGGGGCTGATGAACAAACGTGGAGAGGCGTGATTGGGAGGAATGGTGACCCCGATTTAAATGCGAATGGGAGGTGCTTGTTGGATCTCTGTTGCAACAATGGACTTTCCATCACAAACACCTTCTTCCAGCACAGGGATGTCCATAAGTATACCTGGTACAGGGATGCAATGGACCACAAGTCACTGATTGATTTTGTAATTGTTTCAGCCGACTTATTCCGATCAGTGCTGGATACTCGTGTGAGAAGAGGGGCAGAACTATCAACTGATCACCACCTTGTTGTCTGCACTTTGTGGCTCTCTGAATCCATGCCAACCAAGCGAAATACTAGGTTCAGACAAACTTGGCGCATCAAATGGGAGGCATTGGAGGATAGAGTTGTGGGGAAGACCTTTGCAGATAACATATCTTCAAGTTTTAAAGAACTACCCAGTGATCGTGGTACTGTTGAAGAGGAGTGGCAGTTGTTTAAAGGGTGGTTTACATGGACGCACGTTCGCATGCGATACTGCGATGGCGCGTTGTCCGATTAGCCGATGTGCGTCCGTGCGATGAAACGCTGCATCTGCAAAATGGAGGCTCCGGTTTACATACACTGCAAGCGTTCACTCCGATTCCGATTCTCATTGCGCAAGTGCTCATGGGTTGAAAAATTCTCGAAGCAGCATGGCGTCTAATTTAGCGAAGCATCAGCGACGATGTATCGTCGTGCCTTTTTTAATGAAGTTTATAGCCACCTAGAAAAAATATATCACTAGACTGTCCATATATATTGATATAAAGCTCCTTGATGTGATTGAACTGACAATCTCTAAAGAAATTCATATATATAGCAGTGTCGGTGTTTCCACTGGGCCGACAGGGCAGGGGGTGCTATTTCTGCAAATAAAGTGGAGTCCTCGATGTCTGTTGTTTAATATATGATTCCCTTGTTTATTTTCATGGCTCCTTACAGAAATCAAGAAAAGATCAATCTGTTTCTTATAAAATAACCATTATTTTCGCAAATATATAAAATTAAAATGAATAAGAAAAATAAATAAGTGTGATAACATGGTTACTTGAAAACAATAAATTACAGTTTTTTGTGAATTTCATACATTTCTAAATAGATTTAATACAATTTTAAATAAATATAACATATGTTTTATTTTAGTGTAAATGGAGTTTAATTACCAAAATTAAGTAAGAAAAAACATTTTTATTGAAATCTTGTTTTAATAAATTCACAGATAGTTTATTTTTTATTATTTTAATTAAATTACAGAAAACAAAATTGTAACATAAACAAATTGTAAACAAACAAAATGTAACATAAAGAGTAACAGTTAAACACTGTATAGTTAAACTAAAATATACAATATAGTATTAATAAAAAAAAAAATAAATCATTTTTCCGTATTTCTGTACTGAGGGGGTATTTCATCGGTAATTCACTTAAAATGGTATTATATTCTTTTAAAAAAGTATTAAATCTATTAAAACTCGTGGTTCCTGGTACGAATCCGGGTCACAGAATTTTCCTACCATTTTTACAAATATTAGCACTTGATGTTTGAATTTTATTAATAAAATTGTATTAAATCTATTTAGAAATGTATGAAATTCTTGTAAAGCTGTATGAAACCAATGAAAAATTCGTCGAAAGAAAGGAAAATATTAAAAAAAAATTAATTTAATTTTATATTTATTCAAACGCAATATACAAAATATAAGTTACAAACGAAAATTTCTTAAATACAGTAAAAAATTACATACAGCTTACTATGTACAAAAATAATTTCTGTAATTTTTGTTGTATATTAGGAATTTTGGTTTATAATTTATTTGTGTGTTTTGGGATTGGAATTAAAATTAAAATCAAATTAATGAAATGTAATAATTTTTCCCCAACGATATTAAATTTAAAGAGATTTAAATTTTCCAAACAATTAAAAAAGTGGGAAAATAAGACAATCGATCCCTTATTTCCAAAACGATGGAACAACCAGAAACAAATAATAAATTTATGATTAATAAGAAAGAGATGCTTCAAAAACGAA
Organism: Rhysida immarginata; assembly: GCA_023313115.1. NCBI lineage: Eukaryota > Metazoa > Arthropoda > Chilopoda > Scolopendromorpha > Scolopendridae > Rhysida > Rhysida immarginata. The sequence goes on along the minus strand of JAHWFO010069441.1, from coordinate 22,130 downwards.
AATAAAGTATTTGAAACAGAAGATAAAATTTAAAAAACAGATTATAACGAGAAAATTTTTATTATTTCTAATTCATTTTATAAGAAATAGATTAATACGAGGTTCTTATAGCCAGATACCATCGAAACATGTGAGATATATATATATTGAAGTACATTTGTTTGGAAAGGGGGCCTGAATCGCAGTAACGCAGCGTTAAAAAGTTAAAACCCCTCGAACCTCATGCGACGTGCGATTCGACGCAGTATCGCAGTATCGCATGCGTTCATGCGTGCATGTAAATCGGCCTGATGCATCATGGGATATGCGATTCATCGCAGAATCGCAGCATCGCATGCGTTCATGCGTCCATGTAAACCACTCTTAAAACTGCTGTGATTACTTCGGCTGCATTGTGCTGTGGTCGTAAGCGGCTGAGTGTGGCGCAGGGCGGTGAGAAAAGGACTGCGTGGTGGAACAGTGAAGTCCAAGAAGCTGTCATGGCAAAGAAGGAAGCCTATTTGCTATGGCTTGCAAATAAGTCAACTTCGAGTCGAGTGTGGTACACTGAGGCGCTAAAAACAGCAGTAAAGACAGTATCAACAGCTAAAGCCAAGGCCTGGGAGAGGTTCGGGGAGAAATTGGAGGCAGACTATGGTTCGGCAAACAAGGTGTTCTGGCAGACCGTGCGCCGCCTCCATGGAAAGAAGTCTCTTTCATCACAAACTATTAAGAGTTCATATGGGAGGCTTCTGAAATCGGAGGAGAGCATATTGCATAGGTGGAAAGAATACTTTGCATCTCTTCTTACTCCGGTGACAACAACAACTGAGGCATACGAGGTGCACCTTGGAGCGGAGAATAATCACGGTAGTATCACTGAAACAGAAGTCAGATGGGCAATTAAGTCCCTGAAGACTGGCAAAGCTGCGGGTGATGATGAAATCCGGTCCGAGATGTTTAAGGCCTTAAATCAGGATGGTATCCTGTGGCTGACTCGGGTGTGTCAGGTTGCTTGGATATCTGGACAGGCCCCTAAGCAATGGCAGACAAGAATTGTGATCCCTATCTTCAAAAAGGGAGATCAGAGAGATTGCAACAACTATCGAGGCATCTCTTTGCTCAGCATTCCTGGGAAAGTGTACGCTAAGTGTCTGGAGAAGAGAGGTCGGGAAATAGTTGACTCCAAACTGTCGGGGGAGCAGTGTGGTTTCCGAGCTGGCCGAAGCATGACGGATCACATCTTTGCTCTAAGGCAAATCTTTGAGAAATCCTGGGAGTATGCAAAAGAGGTCTACGCTTGCTTTGTGGACCTCGAAAAAGCATATGACAGAGTTCCTCGGGAGAAGCTCTGGCAAGTGTTGCAAGAGTATGGAGTGGATGGGCAATTACTGGTTGCTATCATGTCTCTGTACGAAAGCTCTGAGATGTGTGTCCGGATAAATGGCATTAAGTCAAGACCGTTCACCGTGGGTGTTGGACTCCGCCAAGGGTGCGTACTGTCGCCCCTCTTGTTCATTATCTTTATGGACTGGATAGACAGGGGCAGCCGAGGCGATGAGCGTGTTTGTGTGGGCGACTGCCTGGTGGAGAGGTTGCTCTTTGCTGACGACCTTATCCTCCTTGGGTCTTCTCGCACGAACCTTCAGCATGCACTAGACCGGTTTGCAGCCAAATGTGAAGAAGCTGGGATGAAGATCAGTGTGGCTAAAACCGAGGTTCTGGTCCTTTCAAGACAGCCTGCTCAGTGCGCTCTCCATGTTAGGGGAGCCTCATTGAGACAGGTGGAGAAATTCAAGTATCTCGGGATTGCATTCACGAGTGATGGACGGCAGGAGAAAGAATTGGATGCTCGGATTGGTGCAGCAAGCTGTGTCAGACGTGAACTGTGGCGATCCGTGGTAACGAAACGCGAGCTGGGTAACAAAGCCAAGCTCTCCGTCTTCAAATCTATCTTTGTCCCCATTCTCACCTATGGTCATGAGGCTTGGGTAATGACCGAAAGAGTGCGATCGCGGGTACAAGCGGCCGAAATGAGATTCCTGAGAGGTGTGGCAGGTGTTACCCTACTAGATAGAGTGTACAGCAGCACAATAAGGGAATCTTTAGGTGTTGAGCCGCTACTTCTCCGCATTGAGAGATCTCAGTTGCGCTCGTATGGCCACGTGATACGGATGCCGCAAACTAGTCTTCCTATGCAGTTGTTATTTTCCAAGCCGGTGGGTAAGAGACCAAGGGGTCGGTCTAGAACCAGGTTGCTAGACTACATGGAGAATCTGGGTTCGAGTCGCTTGGATATTACCAGGGAGGACATGCGCCTGATAGCAGAAGATGGCGATCGCTGGAGATCCTCCATAGGGCTGCTGCCCCCGCGACCCTAACGGATAAGCGGGTTTGAAAAGTAAGTAAGTAAGTAAGTTCATGAATTCAAGTAAAATATTTGCATCGATCGTTTCCCGTACAAAAAACAGTAAATTTTCTTTTACGATTATTTTTAACGTGAATTAATTTGACGGAAGGCCAGGTTAAACGATGAGTGGCCCCGACAAGAGGTCGAGTGAAGGGAAATTATTTTATTTAGTTTCAGCATGATGTCATTATATTATTTAAACAATCCTCGATAATTCTGAATTGCTTTCAGTTTTTGAAATTGCTGATGGTAGTGAAGAAAAAGACTTCTTTCCTGTCACGGTTTATTGCGTTCTAGAAGAACGGAATGAACAAATGCAAATATAAGATAAAAGCTATAAAGATGATATATAGTTTTAATCGTTATTAATTATAACTAAACCTCGACAACTCAATTAAGAAGTAGGCAAAAAAATGACTTACTTACGAAAGTGACGGTAAAGAAATAGAAACTCGACTTCCACCTCCGGAGCTTATTATTACTTTATACATGTAATCGGAATTTAACTTCATAGCAGAAATGGTAATGGATGGTGTTCTACTGGCACAATTGATGCGAAACTCCATTAATACATAATGGAGATAATGCGCTTATCGTTTCTAAAACAAGAAATTAATATCCCAAGGAATGTGCAAAAAAGCAGCGGAAGCTCTGAGATCATTGATTTTTACCTATTGCCAGCACTTATTAACCCCCCCCCACCCCAATTTTTTAATCGCAAAATTGATTTTCTCGAACGTAGTATTTAGAAAGTAATAAAAAGCCTCAACTTTATTCGTTTCTCATTTACGATCGAATGATATATTACATGCCATATGTTGCAATGGTTCTTATGAACAAGTACTGCCACCCCATAACTCCGACCCCATTGGAACAATTTCGCCCAAACTTCATTGTAATGGCCAAAAGTGTGCACGCAACTGTAAATCCACCCATTTGGGTGACTTTCGGTGAAAATCATGAACATTTGGCAGCAAGTGTGCATGCAACTCTATATCCACCCATTTGGGTGACTTTCGGTAAAAATCATGAACGTTTGGCAATAAGGTTGCATGAAACTGTAAATCCAATCACTCACGGATCAATTCCTCTATGTTTTCGCCCACTTCAGACGATCTCTTTTATGTTTAGCAGTCATGCATGATTTGGTTATGGCTTTCCGTGACCTGTAATCGTGTACATTCAAACGGCGTCTGATTGTTTTATCGCTCAGAGCAATCCCCACCTTTGTAGATCTTTGCCTAGAGAAATCTGCATATAGAATTTCACTCCTTTACATACTGTATTCGTCCTTCGGAATTCAACCATCATGGGATAAAGCTTGAAGAAAAAAAATTCCTCTCTGCCTCTGATTGTGCGATGTTTTCGAGAAGTTACTTTGGATCTCCGAGCGCTCCTTTGCCAAATGGCTTTGAACAGGTAAGACGTTGGCCCCTCCTCCATTACTCGCAATGGCTGACGCTTATTACCTTCGTTGAGGTGCCCTTGTCATGGTCTGTCCCATAATCTATTTACAGATTTTTTTTCCTTCTAGGTTAAGAAAAGAAGGTACTCCCTCACCTTACCGGTCTTGAAAGGTTTTTCCGATTTGGATTGTCGTATGGGATAACGGGTTTTAGACGGAGCCTGAGTATGGAATTTTGGGTTATTCTTTCGAGAAACTGGTTCCGTGATCTACCGTTCAGGGCGGGTCTCGTGTTCAAGAATAGCTGTCATTCATTCTTACCTGGCTTTCATGAATTTTTAATTGTTGTTAATTGCTTGTATTTTCGTGTTCTTATTTATGATCGAGTTTACTGTAAGCAATCCGTAAAATCATCCGAGCGTTTTGCCTTTATCAAAAGCCCGCGTCGCGCTCCTCGGTCATTTTGGCCTTGTTAGGAAATTCCGTGCGAAGGCGCCGAAAAGAAATACAGTAGGAGAGAAAGCAAAACGACTTGTTGACGGTCGGATCGTCCATGTAATGGTCATGAGACACAAGATTCGAACGTGAAGCCTCAGATTGGCTAAGTTATGGTCGGCTATGCTGAGTAGCTAAAGGGAGTCTTAAAAGCTGTAGGTCGTATATTACGTTTACCGCCGGGGCGAATGCAATTAATTGGATAACGGTGTAAATGTTTTTTGAAACTGGGGAGGAACCCCTCCGTTCTTTACAATTTTTTTTTAACGAGTAGGAAAGAATGCTCTTTGTTCAACCAGTTAACATGGACAGTAGACTTTTCGGCTCGAAGGATTAGTTCTGTCTTAAGCCTATTTCACAATTAGGGTTTGCGTGCGGAAAATGGGCGGATGCAGAGTCCGCAACGCGTAGAGAGGTTTTTCCGCAAACGCGGTCAATTCACAAAAAAAAGACGCGCGGATTCCTTCCCGCAAGCAGATTGCGGGCGGATTTCTCATATCTAGACAGTCTAGATATTTGGCGAATCCGCGCACGCAGTAGCCATTCAGAATCGGATCAGCTTTGCACAGTAATCCTGGGAAATTTGAACAGCTGTATCGGCTACACTTCGTTAATTGCTGAAGCACATTCGATATCTCGTAATGATGAATGAAACATCTATATTTACAAATAATCTATGTATATTTCAGATAAATTTAAGATGTTTAGATGACATGTTTTTCGGGTATAGTAAAATATTTATACAGGATAAAAACATCGATTATTTAATCAACATGGATGGCATCGCTCGGCCCTAATAAAAAAATAATTACCCAGTCAATGCGATGATAAAGTAGCAAAAACAAAAAAAAAATTGACGGAGGCTCTGGTGACTGCCAAAGCCGCGGGTTTTTCAGGCGTAGAACTACTACTGTATGTTATTATTGGGTACCGTTAGTGTGCATTTTTTGGAGAAAAAAATAGCAAAATTAAAAAAAATTAGTATTTAAAGTAAACTAAATTAAACTAAATTAAATGCCAACATGTTTGAACAAAACTTCAAAGTTCATTTCTTAAAATAATTAATCTACTTAAATTAATATATATTTTATTATTTTACAACATATTTTTAATAGAAAACTGGAAGCGAACCCACCCGTTTGTATAATCGGGAAATAACCCATTGTTAGATAACTCATTGTTAGATTTTTTCTTTGTTGTGACCAATGACGTATATTAAAGATAGACTCCGAATCCTATTGTTAACAGCGGCAAAAAGTGAAGCAACAATGACGTATATTAAAGATAGATTCCGAATCCTATTGTTGTAACTTGAAGCAAATTGGGAAGCTCCATGCCCAGAACTGTCATGGCTGAAAGTGAGTGAAGATTATGCAAAACACATGGCTAAACACGAGAGTAGCTGATTAATAATTCTTTCACACGCCGATCACGGAGTGATAAGTTTATCTTCTCGTTTACTTTGTATTTGAAGTATTTTATCATTATATTTTATAAACAATTTTTCGATCATGGTTTCAATTTCAATTTCGTTTCGATTGTCTTTCAGTAACGTATTTTCATTTTAGTTACGTATTTTTGATTTATTTTTGTGGAAAATGATTCCTGATCCTTTTTCTTGTCTGTTTGTACAGTTGTACGCAGAACAACTTTGAATAATGGTTTTGAATTAATAATTCCTCGGGTCCAAAATCTTCAAAAATAAAGCAGCTAGACAGCTAATTACTCCACGGCTCACTCCTGCCCAGAACTATCATGGCTCAATTTGCTTCACATTTTGCCGCTGTTAACAATAGGATTCGGAGTCTATCTTTAATATACGTCATTGTGAAGCAAATTGAGCCATGATAGTTCTGGGCAGGAGTGAGCCGTGGAGTAATCAGCTGTCTGGCTGATTTGTTTTTGAAGATTTTGGGCCTGAGGAATAATTAATTCAAAACCAATCGTCAAAGTTAAACTGCGTACAACTGTACACACAGACAAGAAAAAGGATCAGGAATCATTTTCCACAAAAATAAATAAAAAATACGTAACTAAAATGAAAATACGTAACTGAAAGACAATCGAAATGAAATTGAAATTGAAACCATGATCGAAAAATTGTTTATAAAATATAATAAAATACTTCAAATACAAAGTAAACAAAAAGATAAACTTATCACTCCATGATCGGTGTGTGAAAGAATTATTAATCAGCTGCTCTTGTGTTTAGCCATGTGTTTTGCATAATCTTCACTCACTTTCGGCCATGACAGTTTTGGGCATGGAGCTTCCCAATTTGCTTCAAGTTACAACAATAGGATTCGGAGTCTATCTTTAAGATACGTCATTGGTTGTGACAACGTCCACCGCCGCTGATTTTATATAAATGATGATGTACTGATTTCGCCGGCAGATGACAGGATTTCATGATATTATCTTAAAACGCTCGTGTTTCCATGTTTTTATACCTAATGCACGGACCTTTATATTAAATGCACAGGTCTTTTCTCGTAGGCCATGGTTAGCTCACAGCCTACTATACATGGTTGTGGTTAGCTCCAATTAGTTCCAATACACGCCCACACGTATATGTTGCAGCAGCGCCACTCCGTTATTACGATGGCGAGCATAAAATTCACTTAACTTTAACTTGCTGTAACTTTTGACCCAGTGGCTCATTTGGTGAAATTTTGGCTTATTATTCAAGACTCAACCTTCCTCTTTTCAACGAGATAATGACCATAGTTGTAGGATATAGTGATAGAAAGATATAGACTGAGATATGTACATCACTTTTTGAACGAAAAATCGCGTCTGAATTTTTCCTCGGCTGCACCCCTGATAGACGTAGTTCTACGTCAAAAGGTACAATAAATGCGTCTACAATAAGTATACAAAATGAAAATTACAGTTGGAACGCCTAAGCGACAATTATGTTATTATGAAAAGGAAGTGAAAATTATTTTTTTAAAACATCGGTGGGAAAAGAGAAAAATGCTGGGGGGGGGGTATCGAAACCCATTGACCGCATGTACTGATCGTGTATATTTGAAAGAACATATACATCGATTTTGTAAGGAAAAACAAAAAATGGCCATTAATTTTAAAGAACAACGTTCGTTTAACGAACGATTAACACACTAGAGTGCCTTTATAACCGCCATTATAAGGGCACTCTAAAATAGACCAATCGGAAGAGACTTCTTGCGGTCGCATATTTAATTGTGAACTGAAAACGGAAACTTCACGACGCCTCCGCAAGGTATGCGGAATGCCACTTCCTGCACCTGTAGCGTATTCCGCTACCGCTTGTTCTCGCCTTTTAATTGTGAAACAGGCTTTACTACTATGCAGTTTTCAACCCTTGGATTTAATGTAATGGCAAACAAATAAAAAGACAACGAGAGATCGCTAGGAAATCGTCGGATCTCTTGACCTGGATTTGTGGATCCTGGAACCCTACTAATCTACTAATTGTGCTCGTATTCTTTAGTTTTACCTTTTAACCTTCCTTTGTATTCGTAGTTTTGTTGCGTTTGTGTTTTCTTGTGTTGCGAATGACGTACCAAGAAATAGTGCCTTCCGAATTAGCATTCGAGTTTTTATCTGGACTATACAAGAATTCTTTGAGTAGCAATGGATCCATCTTGGTGATTTCCCTTAGGCTTTTCTTCCTGTTTCATCAGATCCCCGACATTGTCTTCTGGTTGTTGGTCTTGTTCTTTCGCTAATGTGGCGAATATTCTTGGGTAGCGAGGCAGAGTGCGCACTTTGAGTCTACACGGAGTCCACAACAGCTGTTACTTTACTGTGTTTTTCAAAAAGCTTTCTTTTTTTTGAATTTCAATATAATCTTTGGGAGAAGGCCAAGCTTTATGTAAAAATATCTCTTGTTATTGGGGGTAAAAATTTGTTTAATTCGAAGTATTGGTTATTTTTTTTAATGTTTTTGGAACCAAATGGTACTTTCATCTTGAATTATTTAGCCCAAACAATTGTGGCGACTGTTGGCGACTTCTAATCATTTCCCGCCCTTTTATTTCCAAGACAATTTTTTTGTTCCCTTAAGAGGATTTTTTGACTTAATTGTACAGAATCCCATGAAAACTTTTATATATCTTGATATTGTCTGATAATTGTTAATTTAATGCTGAACCTTCTACTTTAGTAGAGTGTTCTTTCGTTTTAGTGCAATAAAGGAACTTATTTAACTTGGATGTGAATTTTGTGTGCGCTGATTCCTCGAATACAGATCCGTTCACGTTTTGCGATAATTCTAGTCTAAAGTACTGGATATGGAAAGTAAGGACACTCCGCCATTTCTCTGCAAAATTCCTTCATAGAGACATCTACAGGAATTCAAGTTATTTTTATAATAACTTTATTATGTTAATATTCAAAATAATTTTTGCGTTTCTTGCAATGCTTTTGCATAATAACCAACGAATTGACCTTTATGTCATTCCTGTAGATGTCTCTATGAAGGAATTTTGCACAGAAATGGCGGAGTGTACTTACTTTCCTTATCCAATACTCTAATGAACTCTAGTTTTGGGGAATTTTACGATATTTAGAGGGGCTCCGACCCCAGTGGGCCAATCAAAACCAAACTAAACAGTGAACGTGCACATGCTCGTAGTAAGTTACATTCCGAATTTCAACCTTCTACCTCTAAAATTGCAGAAATTAAAAAGGGGAAAGACGGACATTGTAAAACCACTACCTAATGAAGCCCCACAACTAGAAGTCACATAAGTGAGGGAAGAGGCCATGCTGTTGGAATCACCAATGCGTCCGTGAAGGTTTGTCGTAACACCTGTTGAACAATACGAGCCATGAAGAAAAGTGAACCGTTTTGTATGGCTATCGTGCCCTGGACGCATTGGCATTGTTGAAATTCTGGGACCAGAACATGTCTCCCTACTATTATCGGAATCGTCTTTTGCATATGTTGTTTCTAGTCTCACTTAATATACCCGAGATTGCAGTCTTGCTAGAGTCCCCCTATTTAATTTTATTTATTAAATGGCAAGTGCATCATCTCCATTATGTGCTCTTCGAGTATCGTGTCATTTGCTCCAGTAGAACGCCCTCCACAGCTCTCCTCACTGTCTGTGGGAACACTTTTACTGTGTGAAGGAAAAAGTTACTAGAGATAATATACAATGAGAGTACCAATTACAAATAGTTTCATCGTATGTGTCAGCTAGGCTCTCTTATAAATTGTTACAGGAAAATCATTTTATGTGATCGACAACATTAGACCAATTGGTAAGCTTCTCTCTACGTTTAATATGTTCCTCTATTCTAGAGAATGTTTTTCCTTGGTTGGCCTATAGATTTGAGTTCATAAAATTCACAATTTAGTGCTGTGTAATTATTTCTTTAGATTATGGCCAGTCTTATACTAAATGTCATTGATAAAACTTGTTTTTTTTTGTTGTTTTTTTTTTTTTGCAGACTCTGTTTGAGGACTTTGTTGTATGGGAAAGCAAGTAATTGTTTTATTCTGTTCTCTGGTAAGGCTATAAGTAATAATTTCACGAAATCTTTTCTTATTTCGAGGTTTTTTGTTTTTAATAACAGTCGATCACACTACCGTCGTATCCGTTATAGGTAGCCATCTGTTTAATTCTTTTGAACTCTTTCGGAATGTCGATCCTTCTCTGGAGCATATGATTAATTGTCACCATTTTGTGTGGAAAACAGAGGTAGGAAGAGGCGTACAGGGATAACGTCTGACTCTACTTTTTGTCTCTTCTTATTTTTAAATCCAGGAACGGAAGCATGAATATTCTTACTCTATAAACGTCTCTTTCTGTCTGAAAACAAGAAATGCCTCATAAAATGGAGCTAATGTGCATCCATGATGATAAATTTTCGATGTGGAAGTATACTTCCCGGCCAATGTACGTCCTCTGTACAAAAGTGATTCAATTTGCTTTAGGGACTCCGTTAGCCTGAATTGCATACAGACTAAATGATGCCCGTGCATTCATCAATGAAACCTTCAGCTATTGTAAAGATGGCGAGAGAATATGCTGTTCACGGATGAGTTTCTCCAACAAATTCCAAAGTTGCTGTATTCAGTTAAGATGGAGGCCACAGCAGATGGTAGAAGTCACTGTCATGATCAGAAAGCCGATCTTGAACCACTCTTGTAGGCTATTCCATTGTCATCTATGAAGGATCCGTCACAAGCCAGGAAAAAATGTAACATCTCAGGATGGGCATCATCGCCAACAACGGCCAGGCAAATATCAGGGAACCCATACAGAACAAACAAAACACACCCGATACAATGATATTCCCAACAGAACCTTGAGTTGTTGAGATAGGTCCATTCCTTCTTGGGCCTACCGCTACATTCTCTGTAGGCCATCGGTACAAAATAAGCTTTAACATGGCTCATCCGACCACATCTTTTCTATTCGCCTGTTGTCCAGCCATGTCACTTACTCCACTACTGCAGGCGAACTTTTCGGTTCTTCGCTGAAATGAGAGGCTTCCTCAAAAACGCTTTTCTCTCCATCCCTATTCTCTTCAATTCCCTCTGCATTGTATCTATGGATACGGATTGGGACGAACCTTCATTGAATTCTTCAAACAATTGCTGCACAGCAGATATTCGTTGTCGCTGCCAAAGTATTCTGAGACGCCATCGATCTAGATTCTTCGTAACTCAGTAAACGCTGCGACAAATATTGCCGTTTCTGCTTCCACTAATTAAACATTAAAGATTTCTCAAGTCAGATATGATTTCTCTGCAGTCGTTGCACTTGTTAGCTGGAATTTTAGAATAAAGCCTTTTTCAAACTCAGACAGATCTTTCATTTTATTTCCTTGATACAGACACTACTCGCTGATATGAACAGAGACTTCTCCGTGTGCAACTCACGCGCCCCATGTTATTTGTGCATGCTCTGCGTGTAAGATGCGTGAATTTACATTTATGTACATTGAAATGCCAAAGGTCAAGGGAGTATTGCATGCCTCTTTTCGCAATTCTTAAAAACTACCAGTTTCTCGTAGTGGCCAAAATTTGAACTATGTCGCTTTTTGTAGAAATTTTCTTCCCCTTAGTCTGATAGCCAATACACCAAGTTTCATCGAACCATGTGTAGACTCTGAGTAGGGTCATGTATGACCTCGTACAAATAATAAAATTAACAAAATGAAAACTCTACGAGCCCATTTTCCTATATACATGTAAATTTAGAGTTAACTTGCTGCGTTTAAAATTTTATTTTCATAAGTCAAGTCAGAGATTTAATAATCCTCCGGCAAAGGAATACATCAGTTTTCCTCCACTTATCACCTTCTTCTTTTTACAAGAATAGAAAATTTCGACATTGTTGAAAATGCATGAAATATTGCTATTTAGACTTCATTTCTTATGAGCGTTTCACACAACCTTGCCGAAAGTCATGGGACACCACCAATATCAGGGAAACACTTAGAAAAATCCATGTTAGTGTCTATTTGTTTTTCTTTTTGCTACTATTACAGCTTCTATTCTGTCGGCATACGGTCCAGAAGTTCTTGATATGTTTCCGCAGGAATTTTTCTCCAATCCAACAAAAGTACCTTCCACAGTTCAGTCACAGACTTCGGGCAATCAACGCTCCAACACACATCAAAGATCTTCGATAGGGTTGAGATGCGGGCTCTGTTCAGGCCAGTCAAGTTCTTGCAACCCTATTCATCAAACCTCTGTCTACAACCCTTGCTTTGTGGCAAGGTGCGTTATCGTGTTGAAAGAGAAAAAGGCCATTTTTGAAGTGCTGCCAGAGAGCAGGAAGTGCGGCGTTATCCCCGATATCTTGGTAACGCTCCTCGTTCAGATGACCCGCCTCAAAAACGACTGCACAAAAACCAAAGAAACAAAAGCAACCTCAAACCATCAGTGACTCTTCGCCAAACTTCACACAGCTTGCCAAATGACGTTCTCGGGGCATTCGCCATACACAAATCCTGCCAGTCTTTTGCCAGATGGTAAATCGTGACTCGTCACTTCATTCAATTATCCGCCATTGCTCCAGAGTCCAGTGACGTCTCTCTTTCACCATTGCAAGCTCCTCGTTGCATTGCAGGTGCTGATGTCGGGTGTGTGGGCCGCCTTCTCTAACACTTTTCCCTGCAAAGTGGCACCCAATAATTGCAGTCATCTCGAAGTCCCAAAGCTGCTTTCTGTGCGCCATTCCTACAGCATGCAAGAGGCCTCTGTTGTGCAATGTTGGGATGAGGGACAACTTTTAAATTATGTAAAATAGAGGTATACGATGACTTTTGGTTAGGTTGCGTTTATACGTCTTTAGAATAATTCAAGTAAAAACTTTCTCATTAAACCAAACACTGATAGCAAAATTCTGAAAAAAAATTGAAAATATACAGAGAAAGTCAACACGCCATGCATAAAAGTCAATCCAAAGTTATGTTTTAATGCCACCAGGCTGTTGCGCCGTTAATGCTTTATCGTCCAGAATATTCAGACACTCCAGGCCTCCAAAGCGGAGATGTACAACCCTAGCGTCAATAAACTTCGGACACCAAGTAATTTGGCTAAAAACACAGTGAAAAGTGCATACAGAGGATTGCAGGCTAATAAAAATAGATTTACTGAGTATATGTAACAATATCAACATCGATTTAGAATCGATTTAATGGTGTGAAATAATTTATTCAAATTTATGTAAAATTGCGTTGTCAACAGGTTTCAAAGAACTTCGTACACAAGGGTTCGCCAGCATATAGAACTTTCCTGAAGGCTGTAGAAACGCCCAGAATGCTTTGCATCAGGCTTTAAAAGCACCGTCCACGCGACAGAGCTCAGTATTCGTGTTGTCTTGAGCCATGGGACGTGGTAAGCCAGTAAAAACGTGTAAACGGCAAAAAATTATACAGCAGTTCCAGAATAACAAATCCCAGCGAGCTATTGCCCATGAATTATCAGTTCCACTCTCTACTGTTAATGGGATCATCAAGCGTTTCAGAGAAATCGGGAAAACAGAACCAGGGACTGCACCAGGTAAGCAGCGATTATTGAATGTTAGGGACCTACGAGTATTTCGACGTTACATTGTGAATAACAGGCATGCTCCGATAAGTGAAATGACTGTTTGGGTTCGAGAATATTTTCATATACCCATATCCGAAAGCACAGTCCGCCGTTACATCAGAAGATGCAACTATTACTTATACGCTACAAAGAGGAAGCCATTTATGAGCACTGTAGCTAAGCGTCGCCGGGTAGCATGGGCCAGAACCCATCTAAAGTGGATCCTCGCCCAGTGGAATAGTGTTCTGTGGTCCGCCGAGTCCACTTTTGCAGTGATGTATGGCAACAACGGTCGCAAGTTGCTAAGGACCAAGCACGAAAGTAATCATCCCGACTGTTACCAGAGGAAAGTTCAGAAGCCTGCATCGCTGATGGTGTGGGGCTGCATGAATGCAGCCGGGACAGGATCGCTTCACTTTTGCGAGGGCACTATTAACTCTGCTGCCTATATAAACATCTGCGTCCATCTCGCCAAAAGTTGTTCAATAGAAGACCAAGCATCTTTCAGTAGGACAACGCAAAGCCTCATGCTGCTCGGAACACCAAGGCTTGGCTACAACAGCAGCGTTTCAGGGTGCTTGACTGGCCTGCCTGCAGCCCAGATCTGTCATCCATTGAAAATGTATGGCGCATTTTAAAGCGAAAAGTCAGACAGCGGAAGCCTCGAACACTGCAGCAGTTGCGGGCGTGTATTTCCGAAGAGTGGGACAAATTTCCAGTATAAACAACGCAGAAGTTAGTGTCCAGCATGCCTCAACGACTTCGGAGCGTCTTTCGTCGGAAAGGTGACGCCACTCAGTGGTAATGTGCAATAAACGGTACGGTGTACGAAGTTCATTGCAACGTGTTGAAAACGGAGCATTACAAAAAGTCGCTTATTTAATTTTCTCGTTTGTTTTTATGTTAAAATGCTATATCGGAGTTGAACTAAAGCTCTGTGCACTCAATAAAGTCATTTTCATTTGTTTACAATTAGTTTCGTTGTACTTATCCAAAATTCTGTAGGCGTCCAAAGTTCATTGACGCTAGGGTTGTATTTTTGGATATGAAATTGGAGAGAGTGATCCCCGACTCCAAGATTGTGCATGGTGAAAGAATATATGAGATGTATTGGGGCATGAGAAGGTGCTGTTGGTATTGCCGCAAGAGCACCCAAGTCAAGGGGGACTGCCCTCTGTTGCAGCGATGCGAGTTTTGTAGTTGTTTAGTGGACAGGAACCATCAATGTCCACAAGGTGCTCTTGTAGACGAGCCAGCTCATACAGTATCACTGTCATCTCTGAAAAGCTTAGAAGACCAAGAAGATACTTGCCGACGAGCCTCCACTTCTGCGTCTGTGGTTGGAAATGTGCGTCCTTTAGATACGGTAGATTTTCAGATGGAGGACGCTGTATGTTCCGATGAAGTTCCTCAGCTGACTATTGAAAATTAGTTTCCTCTCTACCTTCACCAGAACGATCATCTCAATCCCCGAGCGTATCTTCTCCACCGCCGTCGACATCTGCAACAACTTCTACTGCTCCGCCAACAGCAGCTGATGGATCCCACAAGACTGCTGACCATAGGGATAGTCGGCATAGATCGAAACATCGATCATGAAGATTATCTCGTCAAAACCGCAAGAAATCTCATTCGAGTTCTGTTGAAGCGGCCAAAGACACCGGTGACACAGAGCGAGACCGATCACTCAATGTTAGAACCGCACCCCCTGAGGATCAACAGTCTTTGTCGGGGCCAGGTTCGCCTTCTCCTATTAAGTCGTCAGCATGAAAATTATATCACTGAACATTAGATCCTTAGGCTCTCGTTTTAAGCAGTCGGTATTTTCTACCTTTATCGCACTTCCTTCGCCAGGTATTTTGCTCCTGCAAGAGGCTAAACTGGCGCCCTCACAGGCATTGTGTAATCTGGATGGTCTGCGCAATCGCTGGCCAAAAAGTCAATGTTTTTCCAACTCTAATTCGCGTTTTGGAAAAGGGGTCGTCATTGCCATCTTCGACCCCAATATTCAGGTCAAACACAAGTTACAAAATCTCGAATGCAGAGTGATAGCAGGTGACACAAGACGGATCGCAAAATTCCTTCATAGAGACATCTACAGGAATGCAAATAATTTTATTAGGTTAATATTAATAATAATTTTTGCAGTTTTTGCAATGCTGTTGCAGTATCACCCGCAAGTTGACCTTTTGGAATTTTTGTAGATGTGTCTACGAAGGAATTTGCACACTTCATTCCTATCAGGGGTTTTTGCATTTTAGCATAACTCGCACGAAAAAATAAAAAAATAAGTTAGAACCAGTCAAACTAGAGTGAAATTATAAATTATCTTTTTGATTGGAATTGTAACATTAATTAAGATGAAAAAGATTATGTCGGCAAAGAAAATTAGAGAAATAAGTTTCATTAATTGTGTGTATGACGGGACAACTCGATTAACAAGGAGGCACCAAAATTACTGTGGGCACTTACTATAGTAACGAAAAATAAATAGGAATACTACTAGCCACATCGAAAATACTAGGTATGTTATCACAGATGCATATTTCGGCTGTCAAGCAACATTCTTTCAGCATGAAATCAATTACAAATTTTTGCAGATAAGATATACAATACAAGAGCTTCATGCCCAAATATCTTAGGGAGGTAGAAAGGATGAACATTTTTACTAAAAAAAAACACGTAGTCGTAAATGACTCCGTGGCCAGCTATGGCACAATACTTATTATAAGGGGACCGAGAAACTTCAGTTTTCGCTCCTGCTCCTCTGAATCATTTATTCTCATCGTGTATCTAATTAACACTGTGTGGCATCTTTAGGTTATTCCTGGAAGAGATTTCTACAAGTCGACAGATTCAAACAAAGTAAATGGTCGCTTTTCTGGTACTTAAATCAGCCTTAAGTGTAGAATGTTGATTGTGTATTAACCGTTTTTATTATATTTTGTTGGGGTGCAGGATTTTATTATCCATCAAAACATAAGAAATTTTAATAACCACAAAGGAAGAAGCATTGTATATGTTTTACGAATTTTATACATCACACGTAATTTTAACATCAAAGAATGTGCTTGAAATGACGATCACCACTCACAATGTAGGCCTCACACGGCCGGAAACATTTAGCGATTCACGCCTTCAAAGATTCGTGACAGCTGTCGAACATTCGCTGCAGCAGCAGAAAAACATCCCACAATAATGTACTGTAATTTGACTAGGGCTTCATACACCAAACTATTCATATGGCCCCAGAACAAGAATTCAGGAAAACTTAGTGGTCAATTAAAGGAACGTGCACGACCGATTCATTTGTTTGGAAATATGGTAAACCAGATAATTAGATATCTCATGAGTGAAATGGAGATGGCTTCATCATGTTGAAGAATATGTCCTCCAAAAGCCTTGGCTTTATGTTCTCATGCAATATTAGATAATCATGCTCAGTTAGGTGAGCAGGCAGTTACGGACAAGTCAGTTGATCATGCCCAATCCAGTCCAGACATTTAAATTGTGGAGGCGGGCTTTTGGGCGCCCAGTCTATGAATTATGCAAACCTGGCTTCATCAAAAAACAGAATACCTATTATTAACGTGGAGTAATCTTGAGTCTGCTGCAAATAACATCGCATCCCGGAGAGGCTAGTTAACAGTTCTCATTTGAAAAGGGACTCGTTGATGCTCATCATGCTGAAACCTTTATTAAAACAATGAAGCAGCTGACAGTATTCTCGTAAAGTGTGATGTTTACCTGTTCAGCAGTTGAAACAAATGATATACATTTTTTAAGTAAACGGGGTAATGTGGCTTAAAATCATTCAATCAATTTTAAAACGACTTGTACGAAAAACACTGGTCATCAATTTAAAGAAGGATGTTTCTGACCTTCTGTATATCTGGGAAAAATCATGATTCGGGAATTGAAGCAGATCCAAATCGGCATCATATGCCTATACGCAAGCTCCATATTTCTACAAAAAAGAAAATCCAATTGGAAAGTCATCATGTTACACGTGAAGATTGGAAAATATGAAGTCTGACGAATCAAGATTCACGTTGTTTTTTACCGACGGTATGTACGGGGAGCCTCATGAAGCAATGGATCCAGCATACCTTGTCAAAACAACTCCAGTTAGTAGTTTAATAATATGGAACTCCACTTGGAAGTTTCATGATATTTTGGAAGATCGGATGCTTTCCACCTACTATCTGATCATTGCTACCGACCAAATCCATCCTTGCACTGCTATACTGCCTTTTTGCGAGCACGAAGATGGCTTTCGTCATATTCACTGGCAGCCCTAGAGCTCAGATCTCAGCTCTATAAAGAATTTTTTGGATATGTTGGAAGGACATATCGACGGCAAGGTAACTAACGACTTGGGGTCATGCAAATTTCAATGGGCGTGAAGCAGCACGCCTGTATCAGGAGCATTTCCTCACAGAGAGCAACCATCGTACAGGATATTCGCAGCAGTTTATCCACTCTTCCGTGTGGGAGGTGGTATACGAACACAACACATCGAGGAATTTGCGTTACAATATGTGAGCAATGGTCCAGGTACGAGTATACGACACATTGGCCGTGAAATGCAAATGTCATATGACCGTGTGGGGTATTTTACATGACAATGCCTTTCATTCATACCACGAGCAAAGAACACAGGACTAACAGATGCTGATTTCCAGCCACGAGAAGAATTGTGCCGGTGGTTCATTCACGTGGCCATTATCGTACTGACGTTTTTGCTTGTCCGTTTTCTTCACCGTTTTCTTTTTTGTTATAACATGTGAGCAATGGTCCATGTACGAGTACATGACACTTCGGCCGTGAAATGCATATAAGACACATGATTGTGTGGGGTGCTTAACATGACAGTGCCTTCTATGGATACCACGTGCAAATGGCACAGAACTAACAGATGCTGTTTGCCATCGAAGGGAAGAATTCTGCCGATGGTACATACAAGTGTCCACTACTGACATTTTCCGTCCGTTTTGTTCACCGACGATGTCACATTTGGAAGAGCATAACCTGCCTATAGCCGTTAGGGCCACGATTTGGTATTTAGATTTTAACTATACAATTTATTTATTTGAGAATATTAAAGAACATATAGGAATTAATACCAAATACTGATAGGAAATTTCTGAAAAGAAATTGAAAATGGTACACAGAAATTGCTCATCGGCCCAAATGCGCCTGCAGCGCCGCCCTATCGGCAGATAGAAACTTTACATTCATATTCAGTTTCAATGAAAATCTCTATCCCAGGTTGCGGTCGGCCTTAGTGCGATCTATGCGGCACCTGGCGCGATCTGTTTTCCTTAGCTTCTCGAAACAATGTAAAATGGCCGAAGCTCGATGACCATGAACATGACCGCCATTATTACTTCAGACCCTTAAAAGCTGATATCTATTATTTAAACCGTATACAAAATTTAGTAGTTTGTTTTCCGACACGAGCGCTTAAGCGCACCGTTGTCAGTTTAAAGTAGCGAATGAAACTAACATGAATTATTTTATCTAGTTTTTAATTTAATCCTTGATTCATTCAAAAAAGATATCATAAAAACTTGGCCAGCGTGGAGACTTACTAGCCAATTGCCCTATAAATTAACAATAATTTGTGCCTGGTTTTCTCACTAGGTGCGTCTTTGACGACCGTCATTTAACAATGAAGAGGATAGACACAATTTTATACGCTAAGAATATGTCTGGAATAACAGAGGAGGTCATGCCATGAATATCTATAGACCGTGGCTTGATACGTATTTGGAGTCTCGCGTATTTGGAGACTATATCAATTTTAGTGTGTAATAGCTAAAATTTTAAGCAACACATTATAAATTTAAAACATTTCAGGTTTCTGAACTTCTGATTTAAAATTTATAGGTTGATTTGAGATTCAAGCCCCATGGCCTCTGCCAAGAGGCTTATATAATTGTTAATATATATTAGCTAAATTTTTAAATACCACACTATTATTAAACAAAATTTCAGGTCCCTAGGCCTTTCCGTTCAAATGTTTTAGCTTCAATTATATTTGATGCCGCCAGGGGCTCTAAGGCCTATACCAGTCTCCTTGTATATTGTCTATTATTTTTAAGTAGCGCACTGTAAAAATACAAAACTTTAAGTTCTTAGGGATTTTTATTAATCAAATGTTAGTGCTTGATTTGTGATTTCGGCTTCAGGGCCCCTGTCGAGACCTAAGAGGCTTAAATTACTTTTTAGTGCATATTAGCTAAATTTTTTAGTAAACAACTATAAGTATACAAAATTTCAGATTTCTAAGCCTTTTCGTTCAAGCATTATAGATCTGTTTATGTTTAGGGCTCCTGCCAGGGTCCCAGAAGATTATATAAGTTTTAGTGTATAATAGATAAAATTTTAAGTAACACACCATTAATATGGAAGAATTCTCAGGACTTCTCGTTCAAAAGTTATAGATTGATTTGTGATTGGGGCCTTAGGGCCCCTGTCGAGACCCAAGAGGCTTATACCAGTTTTTAGTGTATATTATCTAAATATTTAAGTAATTTTCTATAAGTAAACAAAATTTTAGATTACTAGACCTTTTCATTTAAAAGTTGTAGCTTTGCTTGTGTTTGGGGCCTCTGGGCCTCTGCTGGGCCTATGTTACTTTTTTTAATATTTGCAATATTTTTTTATTACCGTACTGTGAATATACAAAATATCAGGTTCCTAGGCCTTTCCGTTCAAATGTTATAGCTTCATTTGTATTTGGTGCCTCGAGGACCTGGCGAGGTCCTAGAAGATTATATCAGCTTCCTTCAGTATTGGCTTTATTTTTAATACCACACAATAAAACATAAAAAAATTTCAGTTTTCTAGAACTTTCCGTTCAACAGTTATAACTTGATTTGTATTTGAGGCCTCGGGGTCTTCTGGCGTGGCCCCAGAGACCTACATCACATTTCTTGTATATTTGCTATATTTTTTTAGTACCACACCATAAATGTATAAAATTTTCCGATTCCTAGGTCGTTCCGTTCAAATGTTATAGCTTCAATTGTATTTAGGGCCACGGGACCTCCAACGGAGCCCTAGAGGCTTATATCATTTTTCTTGTATATTGGTTTTATTTTTACATAATCAATATCTCAATACAAATTTACGAAATTTCAGGATTTTAGGCCTCAAAAGATAAAAAAGGAACCATGAAATTCATACAAGTGGCCCCTGAGGGGCCCCGAGCTACCCTAGAGGATTCACTATATTTTTCGCATCGTCCTCTGTATAGTCAATCAAAATTTCAAGCCTCTAGGTCTATCCTTTCAAAAGTTATGGCTCCAAAATGTTACGAGCAGTAGCGGGAGGATTCGCTATACTTCAAATAGGGTTCTTTAAATTCTGACGTCAAACAGTCAGTCTGATGTCACAAATTGCTCAAACGAAATCACAACTCTGTAGACATGAAATGAATTTCAGTTGGGGAAACCACAAAAAACACATGTTTGGCCCTAAACACATGTTCAAAATTTCAAGCCTCTAGGTCAATCGTTTCAAAAGTTATGGCGTGTGACATACGTATTACCTACATACACCTGTACCATGGTTAATAGGGTTTTAGATGATGCTAAAACCCTAAAAAAATGTAAACAATTTCAAGTTTGTATGAAATTATAACTTACAATCAACGCTCTCTATTAGGTAATATACTTGTTGATGTTTCTCAGAGCCAATATGAGCCGAATAAGTCCAGGTTACCTAAAAAAACAAATCGACCATAATACAAAAAGTATAAACCAACACCAAAGATTTCATAAAAAATGTCTTCTTTTTAAATAATGGGCATTTATTTGTCAAACATTAAAACTCGCACAGCTGGCTAAAAGCATCAAGCGATGAGGTAACCTCAACAAAGGTGTTTGAAGCATTTAAAAAGAGTCCACAGCTCAATATGCTGGTTACAGCTTAGAGTGGATTCAACCAATCATCCATAGCACGGATTCTGCAGACCAACAAGGGGCGTCGATTCAAATGTCAGATGTAGTAAAAACGTGAGGAGTTTTCTTCCTGTGCTCTGGACAACTATCCTTCATTTGCACATAATATTGTGTTGAGTGATGAGGCAAATTTTTATGTCCATGGTGAGGCAAACCATCAGAACATTTGATAAAGGAGCGATACGAACCCTCATTGGACATATCCATCCAAAGTCGTTGATGATGCCAAAATTATTTTGCGGTATAGGATATGGGACCAATTTTCATAGACAATACCCTAAATGGTGATGAGCACGTGCGACTGTTACAGAACACTGTCGTTCCGTCATTGTTGACTGAACATGGCAGTTTCCCAAGTTTTTCCCAGCAGGATGGTGCACCACCACGTAATGTCCGTCAGTGGCTGGATGGACAATAATCTGGTCATTAGATTAGTCGTCGGGGTCCTGTGGAGTGACCACTGCGTTCTTCAGACCTCACA
The DNA here is from genome assembly GCA_023313115.1 of Rhysida immarginata. Classification (NCBI taxonomy): domain Eukaryota; kingdom Metazoa; phylum Arthropoda; class Chilopoda; order Scolopendromorpha; family Scolopendridae; genus Rhysida; species Rhysida immarginata. The sequence continues at coordinate 350 of JAHWFO010069441.1, read as the reverse complement.
ATGCTAGAAATTTTTTAGGACCACGTTGAAAATTTTTCGTTGATCACTGTTGGGATCACGTTGGGACCACGTTCAAATCAGACCACTTTCAAGATTTTCGTTGAACAGTGTTGGAATGAACGGCAACTTTTAAATTAAGTAAAATAGAGGTGGCTGATGAATTTTAGCAAGTTTGCGTATATAAGTCATTAAAATAATTCAAGTAAAAACGTTCTCATTAAACCAAACACTGATAGCAAAATTCTAAAAAAAAATTGAAAATGTACCGAGAAAATCAACACAGTCAATCCAAAGTTATGGAACTGTGCAGTATTCAACCTGGTGGTTTTAGTACTTCACATATTGCAACT
>JAHWFO010069440.1:3636-15072 GCA_023313115.1 Rhysida immarginata | reverse complement strand
TAATAATAATAATAATAATAATATACAGCAAGAGGCATGCAAGCCTTCATATATACAGAACAGTGGTACAAGTTAAGCAATGAGCGTAAATACATACAAGAACCAATAGGATATAAAACAAGGGGGGCAATGAATTCAAAAAGGACGTAATGGCCAGTAGAATAAAATAGAATAAATACAGAATTTTTTTTAAGATACACAAAAGAGAAGTTGTACAGAGATGGTGCGTTAAACGCGGACCGAAAAGAGAACATATCCGGTTGTCCGAAGACAAGAGAATTTGCATAAAAAACAAAATAAAATAAAGGGGTAAGAATCTTACAAAATGCAGAAGAAACATAAAATAAAGAAAACGAGAGAAAATCATAGTAGATCAGATAAAGAACTAAGGAGATAAATTCATTTCAAATTTAAAGAACTAAGTATTGCAAACACTTTAAAGTCCGTCTGGCAATTGAGAAGCAAGTGTGAGGTGGACCTCTTGGCCTTGAATATTTCGATCGCTTCGCAGAACTATTTCTCCTGTAGCCCCTTCAGACACAGACCTTAAATTCGATTGTAAAAATTTTGTTTTTACATTTATTATATTGATACTGTTACATTAAACATAACCAGCAGTTTTTTATTTATTAACATTTTTTATTATCTTTTTACATGTACGGCTATATTTGCTACCGAAATATACATATTTATTAGAGAATCAACAGATTTTATTCATGTCATTTATTTAGTACGAAATTTTACAAAACATAAAAAAATACCGCACTTTTGACAAGGTAAACGTCCAAGATACACGTTGGAAACATATGTTGCCAAGGTGACTGAAGGGGTTAACAACTCTTACTATTCCCAACCCACAGGGCTAGGAATGGGGTTCCCACTCAGCAGTTTTCTGTCTGAGGTTTTCTTACAGCACCTGGAATTAACACACGTCACCCCTCCTCAATAATTCCTCCGTCATCGCATACTTCCGATATGTCGATGACATCCTTATCCTTTTGACTCCCAATCCACTACTCCCAATAATTTTGTTAACACCTTTAACTCCTTCTCTCCACGTATCCAATTCACTTTTGAACTAGAAACTAACCGGTCCATCCCTTTCCTTGATATCCTCATCACCAATAACGCCCACACTAACCGCTTCTCCTTTTCTGTCTTCCGTAAACCGACCACATCCTCCAACTTAATACACCATTCCTCCTCACACCCCGCCACCCATAAACAAGCCTCACTGAGATTCCTAACCGACCGTGCCCTGAAGCTCCCCCTCTGCCCCCTATCCAGATCTTCAGAACTCCGCATAATCCGACACCTCGCCCACTCCAATGGATATTCGACGTCCACGTTCTCTCGCATTCTTCACCGCCGCAGACGGGCCCTTCTCTCCCCCCCCACCTCCTGTTTCGCCCCATACTAAAAAGTGGACGTCCTTACTATATCTGGGACCTAATTTCTCCCAGCTTTCCGATTTCTTATCGTCCCTTGGCCTCCGAATATCATTTCGTACTCCAACCCCAGCTGCTCGCACCCTGAACCCGCCCACCTCCGTCACCTCCGACAAATATTCCCAATCTGGAGTTTACCGCATGAATTGTGCGTTTTGCGTATGTTCTATGTGGGATTATCGACCCGCAATCTTGCATTGTGATTCAAGGAACACCTTGACTCGTATAAAAAACGGGACCGTGTCTCCCACTATGCAAACCATCTCGCAGATTCCGGACACACTTTGAAGACAAAAGAAGAGGTTATGTCTGTCTTGCACATCTGTAATAAACCAGAAAAAACTGCTACCCTCGAAGCGATCGAAATATTCAAGGCCAAGAGGTCCACCCCACACTTGCTTCTCAATTGCCAGACGGACTTTAACGTGTTTGCAATACTTAGTTCTTTATCTGATCTACTATGATTTTTCTCTCGTTTTCTATATTTTATGTTTCTTCTGCATTTTGTAAGTTTCTTACCCCTTTATTTTATTTTGTTTTTTACGCAAATTCTCTTGTCTTCGGACAACCGGATATGTTCTCTTTTCGGTCCGCGTTAAACGCACCATCTCTGTACATGGCTCAGGGGTTGCGTGGTCGCCTCTGATGCCCGAGGACGCGGGTTCGACCCCGGCCGAGGACGACGAGGATTTTTTCAGGGGGAAAATCCTGAGATCACGCACTTCCTTCGGAAGGGAAGTAAAGCCGTTGGTCCCGTGTAGTCGTTTGCCGGCTGCACGTTAAAGAACCCTTGCCAGGCAAAATTTGCGGCCCCTATAACGCCGTCCTGAAATGACCATGGCAGTTGAAAAGGACGTTAATACCAAACAAAACAAACAAACAAACCATCTCTGTACAACTTCTCTTTTGTGTATCTTAAAAAAAAATTTCTGTATTTTTTCTATTTTATTCTACTGGCCATTACGTCGTTTTTGAACTCATTGGCCCCCTTGCTTTATATCCTATTGGTTCTTGTATGTATTTACGCTCATTGCTTAACTTGTACCACTGTTCTGTATATATAAAGGCTTCCATGCCTCTTGCTGTATATCCTTGACAAAGCCGGGAATAAATGGCGAAACTAGTTGGAACTCCTGATGTCCCTCTGTTTTACTGTAAGGCCACCACCTGTTTAGTTAATAGGAACAGTATTATGATCCATCCTTCCACCGAAAAGAATTTCTCTCCGCAGCTAGAAGGCATTTCTCAATCAATCAGGTTCAGGTTTCCTACTATCTCTTCTACTAGGAACGGTTGCAGGTCCAATACTGAATAAATTGATTAGTTAAGATACTGCAAAAGTTTGCGTTGCTAACAGAACACGAATACAATCGGCTCTTGAATACCCGTGATAGCCCTGTCCTGTATAACACTCAATATGCACCGCCATCTGATACACCTTTAAAGGCTCGGGAAAGTGCCTTGATTTAAATAAAAATGACATTTTAAACTCACTGGTGCTTAATATACATGAGAAGATGGAGCGTTAACCCGGAACGGCGATAACGCTACGAAAATACCTGAACATCAAGAAAAGAAACGCCGAGCCGATTAAGCGCTCAGGAAATGACATTACAAAGTCGAAAAAATGGCATTATTGCTTCATCCCAGATGTATGCCCCGATTTTAGAACCCTTGCTGCGTGTGACAGGGGATATGACACTACAAGACACACTTTTAGGCCCGCAGCAAACTGAGAAAATCGCGTCGACCTGTGTGCTAGAACATGAAGTCAGGGCGACCCCTCGCCGTTACATGTTGATCGTGCATGAGCTCGCATCGACGCAAATACAACATCGGTCGAGTCGACCGAGTCGGCTCGTTCGTACGTATTGCGCATGCGTGAGATACAGCTGCTGGAACGCGAGTTTCGATATCATTAATTAAGATCGTTTGTTTAATTTATTTATTATATGAATATATGTTTAAATGTGTATTTATTACACATATTCCATCTATATGATATCAATATTATATAAATGTGTATTTAAATCTAATCAATGGTGCATTAATCTAATTATTGCGTGTGTGTTCATTATCTATAAATAAATACATGATTAAATCATTTTATCATGTGGAAAATGTGTTTCGGCTGGGCAGCGCATTGTTGAAAAAGCCACGAGATCGAGCCGCCAAGTCGAACGAAGTAGAAATTTTTCGACAAGTTCGAAGTCGAGAGGAAGGCAGGATATGACGTCATACGAGCGCATCGCGCATCGACCCGACTTTCTCAGTTGGCAGTGGCTACGTACAGTGCAACCTTGTACGCCTTCCGTTCAATGCAACGGAAGTGGCTAGCGATACCGCCATCTACCAACAGTTTCAGACTCCAAACTTTCTCTAATTTCGAAACAAGCAATATGGCAGATTCCCATCGCTCAATACTAGTACGTGGACGCCAACGCTTCGCTCACGGCGACCCCGAATTACAAACATACCCCCAACATATTTGGTTACAGGGGGCAGTTGGTTTCTCTCGGCCGGTTACAGGGGCAGTTGGTTTCCCTTCGGCCGGTTACAGGGGCAGTTGGTTTTCCCTTCTACAATACTTGTACGCGGACGCCATCGCTCCGCTCCAGCGTCCCCTGCCCGCGGCGCACGCTCCCTCGCTTCACTCACGGCGACGTCGATTTATATACGTACCCAACCTATTTGTTTACAGGGGGCAGTTGGTTTCCTCTCGGCCGGTTACAGGAGGCTAATGATCCGTATATATTAGTGGTCACAGAAATGGCTGCCAGAAAGTTACGGGACCTCATTTTATGGCTAAACCTAAGTTAACCTCAGTTAACCTAACCCAACACTAGAACGCTCAAAAAATGCTGGCTTACCTTTAAGGCATGGTTCCTTTCGACAATGGCTAATCATCCAGAAAGCAGAAAAAGTGAATCTGAAATCCACACGACCGTGACATGCCAATTGTGTGGTTGCCATAACAACAGCTAGCCAAAGCACGCCCTCTAACGTCGGTATCCATACAATACTGTTTTGATTCTGTCGGCAGATGGCGGTACAGCTTGCCACTTCCGTTGCATTGAAGGGAAGGCGTACAAGGTTGCACTGTACGTAGCCACTGCGTTCTCAGTTTACGGCAGGTCTTAAGCTAAGTTTCCATGCATGCATTTTGACGCATTTATAACTGCGATCTCGACGCAGAAAGCAAATGTGCGTCTGGACGCACCTAGACGCACATTGCAACAGCTCTTGACGCATTTAATTCGAACGCAAGTATCAGTTTCTATGCATGCATGAAGTCTACGCAGAAAGTTCAACTGCGCATGCGTCATGAGTTTATGTTTTGCAATTTTTCTCGTTAGAGGGAGAAGCTTCTCTCTAACCATCATGCCACCACCTTGGTGTTTTTCGGATTTCTTAAAATATCATTATTAATTTCTGGTGTCCGAGCACAGATTCCATCAAATGAAGAAAAGGAATTGATGGAAGGATTCCTCTGCTTTCTTACCGTAGTATGTACAGCATTATCTGTACATGCAAACCTAAATAAAAGAAAACATCGGTACTGGGTTCTAATAAAAATATTTTTATATCTAAATTTCAATTCATTTGTTTTTTCCAATATATCTTTACACTTTTAATTCATTGGTAATTTGGAATAAAGGAAATTGGCAATTTCATTTATTTTATTTTCACGTCATTTCGGTAATTCTTTGGTCATTTTATATCGTTATTGTCTTTTATGTTTACATTGTTTTCATTTCATTTTAAATAAAATAACTGATTACAACATTATTTTAAAAAGTACACTCTTGAAAATTTATATTTTGCAATAGCGTATCTAGGAAATACACGCGACCTTTCGCGTTCGTTTAGAGGGCGCGCCCGCTGGAAGATTAACAAAGCAAGTGCGCTTGCGCAAAACAATCATGTGATCTAAAAAGATTTGAGACGCATTTACAAGTGCGTCAAGAAGTAGAAAGCCTATCTACTTCACTTTTCTGCGTCCAGACGCATGAACTCCAGACGCACATCAACCAAGATTCGGAGACGCAGATATCTGTTTCCATGATACGTGCGTCAAGACGCACCAATTTATGCGTCTAGACGCAGAGACGCAGTTAAAAACGCATGTATGGAAACTAAGCTTTAGATACACACCTTTCAGTAGATTCACCCGAGGTAAGACGTGAAGTATTTGATGAAGAGAGCGACGATGATGCTGAAGAAACGAATGCAAGTGGTTTTAAGAAAAGTAATTTCTATGAAAGACGGAGTTTTGAACTTAAGCTTCAGAGAGATAGGCTTATGAGACATCTTAAGAGACGCCGAGACCTTATTCGCTGGACAACTCAAGGAATTCTTTCGATCAATGCCCGATCGCTCCCCGGATCTCCCATTAAAACCCTAATCAATGATGTTGATGAGCACCACCCCTCAAAAGATTTAACGGATTGGCCAGCGTGAATTTTCAAATGTGTTAAAAATTCAAAAAAAACCTGATAAATTGATTCCAAACTCGTTCTACAGAACAGGAGTGAATGGTCATCGTGCGAGTACACCCTTGGCAAAACCTAAGCAATCGCCGATGCAGACAAGAAGTAAGAAGCAGCTTACATTACTCGATGCGTTGGATTGTGTAACATTAAAATAATATTAATAATAAATTTTGTTAATAAGAATGTAATTATGAATATTTTCTTCAAAATAAATACAAACTGTAATTACGTAATTGTAATAAATTCTGTGCATTATACTTTAATTCACCATTGTGTGTTCAGGCTTTATTTCCAATAATTTAAATTCATTCTCTCAAAAATGTAATAAACACACACACACAAACACACACATCACTGTTATGGGCCACTTTGTGACACACGTACAGCCAAAATGGAAGTGGGTGGTAAAGGCTTAATAACTAGTTGAATAGGAAAAGTGAGCTACTTAAAGAGCAGATTATTGGTTAAAATAAATAACTGCAGATTTAATTAAAAGATTATTCTGAATTAATTGAGAAACACTCCCGTTTTAACAATCTTTATAAAATACTTTTTTTATTTCTTTTTCTTCAAGGTAAAAAGGTAAAGAAAGGTTTAAAACTAGAGCAGAAGGCCTCCAAGCAAAATTGAAAGCTTTATTACAAAAACTTTAGATGTTCAATAAAACAATGACAAAACAATTGATAAATTTTAGCACAGGTAGTTCCAGAATAATACAAAACAATGTAGTTCTACGAAGAGAAGGTCCGGACAACAAGGAGGTCGTAACAGTGCGGATCTCTGCAATCAAACTTAGCTAACCATAGCTAAATAAACATCAATAACCAGTTTAGCGGCACAATTCACAATTTGCTTGGGAATAAAAAAATTCAATTACACTAAGTTTCAGTGAGAAGAGAAAGAATAACGATAAAAAAAATTAAGGAAGCTTGGAAATAAACGGAGTTATAGATTATTTGACTACCGGTAGTTGAAATAAAGATTCAGAATGAGTCACCACCGCATGAGACAAGTAAGTCTCTTTAGACGAAATAAAAACTGTAGCACAACCCTCGATCGGACGAAAGTCTTAAAATCGGAAACCATGTCCAGAAATAACGGAAGTGACTGTGTTTCCAATGAAATCCGGCAGGTGTCTCCATGTGTTGCTTTTTCTCTCAAACAATGATAGGTTCATGAAATCGTCAACAGAAGTCTCTGTCCTCAATTGAGTTTCTCTCCATAAGTACTTTTGGTTGGGGAAACAAAAAAAAATTGTGACAATAGGAGGTAGTATTTGCCTTTGAACTTCCAACTTATAACTGCATTAAACAAATGTTGGAAACCTTTCCAGCTAATAACTGTTCATCTCTCCATGAAAGATTTCGATTTTCGCACAATAAATAGAAAAGTAGCTTATGGGATCTGTTTGTTCAGATTTCCGTGGACACATTTCCAACAATGCATTGCGTTGGAATGGGGAGCGTGCGTATAGTGAATTGCTGGAAGAGACGAATCAGCCTTGCACTGGAGAAAACGCGTGCCGAGCACTTCGTTACGGCTCCGCACGTGCTCTAAACGATATTGAGATGGTATGCGTGCAGGATGCACGTGATTGACGATTATAGAAAGGGGATATAAACTCGGTTTTCACCATTCCATTTATATGGGACAGAGCACGAACAAGTTTGAAGGTGAGATAGCCGGAATAGGTACAATAGCACGTGCTCTAATGGGACTATTATGATACCCCCTTAAAAATTTTCAATGACCAGATAATATATCTAACAACTCGTAAAGACGTATCATGAACCAATATAACGAATACTTAATGATGGCCGAAATTTGTTTACAAGTACATGTTCTAATGATACAATATGTCACCTTTAGAACTTTCAAAGCTAAGATATAGCATGTAATATATCAAACATCCCATAGCGATGTGTCATGAATAAAAATATCAAGTAATTAATAACTGTTGGAATTGGTTTAATACTACGTGTTCTAATGGTACCTTATGGTACCGTTGGAACTTTCCATTTTAAGACATAGCATGTATTATATCAAACAAATCGTAACAACGTCTCATGAATGAATATAGTGAGTAATAATTGATATTTGTAATTAGTTTAACAGTACGTATTCTAATGGTAACAAATGGTACTATTGAAACTTTCAATGCTAAGATATGGCATGAAATATATCAAACCACTCATACCAACGTATCATGAGTGAATATAATGAGTAATTAATGACAGTGGGAATTAGTTTAACAGTACGTATTCTAATGGTACCAAATGGTACAATTGAAACTTTTAATGCTAAGATATGACATGTAATATACCAGACAAGTCGAAACGAAGTGCTATGAATGAAAATAATGAGTAATTATTGAATAGTGGTAATTAGTTTAGTAGTACATAACTTTATCGTACTACACTACTGTTTATAAAAATCGAAACACCCTGATGGAATAGCCCAATCTGCATTAAATTTGGAGTATTTGCATATCATGGGTCAGAAAAGAAACCATTAGATTTTCAGGTCAATACAATGCGTTTTATTGCCACATTAGTATCGGGTGAAACCACCATGGGATGCAATTACAGCCTCTAAACGTCGTGGCATTGAGTCAAACAAGCTCTGAATAAGGGCCTGGGGAATGTCCTGCCATGCTCTGTCTACACGGGTATACAGTTCATCCCACAGTTGCTGCTGCAGGAGTCTGACGAGCCAATCGATGAGCAACCCTGTCCCACACATGTTCGATTGGGTACATGTCTGGTGAACGAGCAGGCCAGGGGAACAAGGGCGTCTGATGTGCTTGGAAAAAGGCGAGGACATTTATGGCCACATGCGGTCGGGCATTGTCCTGTTGGAATACAGCGCCTGGAAGGTGCTGCTGGAAGGGAATGACCTCGGGTTGCAGAACTTCCCTGATGTACCGGTCACTGTTCAGATTGCCATGGCTTCTGATCAGACGGGAACGGCCATGGTCACTGATTGCACCCCACATCATCACCCCTGGCGTTTGACCTGAATGACGCTGCAGGATGCATTCTGGAAGGTCCGCTCACCACGATGTCTTCTGACTCGTATCCTGCCGTCATGGTGCTGCAAGTTAAACCTTGACTCATCCGAAAACACAACTTTTTGCCATTCACCTTGCCACTGTTGGTGTTGATGGGCCCATTGCAACCTGAGGCGCCGGTGGTTTTGAGTCAAAGGAATCCGTAACAATGGTACTCGTGCCATCAATCCTCTGGAAATCAAACGGCGTCGTACAGTGCTAGCAGACATTGTCCTGCCTACTGCAGCACCCTACTGTTGTGCTAACACTGTGGAAGGGGCAGTACGATCTGCTACACACTTGCGATAGAGGTGTCTGTCATCTCGCGGTGTCGTCGTGCTGGGTCTTCCTGAGCCTGGTCTTCTGTGTGCCCTGCTCTCTTCGCTCCACTGCCTCCATGCACGCATAATTGTCGTTGCATTACGTCCTACACGAGCAGCAATGTCACGATACGACCATCCCGCTTCACGCAGACCAATTATGCGTCCTCTTTCAAAGTCTGTCAGCTGTTGATATGGTACCCTTCGTCTTCGTCGAGGCATGTTGTTCTTTCAAGCAATTACTCTGAAAATCTAATCATTTATAATCTGACCCATTGTATGCAAATATTGCAAATTGCATATGGATTAGACCATTCCATCAGGGTGTTGCGATTTTTATAAACAGTAGTGTACATGGTACTGTTCGAACTTTCAATGCTAAGCTACGGCATGGAATATATCAAACCACTCGTAACATCGTGTCATAAGTGAATATGGTGAGTAATTAATGATAGCGTTAATTACTTAATTAGTACATGTCCTAATCGTACCATTGGTACCATTGGAGCTTTCGATTTTAAGATACAGCATGGAATATATCAAACCACTCGTAACAACGTGTCATGAGTGAATATAATGAGTAATTAATGACAGTGGGAATTAGTTTAGTAGTACGCGTCTTAATCGTACCATATGGTACCATTAAATCTTTCCGTGTTAAGATATCGCATATAATATATCAAACAACTCGTAACGAAGTGCCATGAATGAATATGACGAATAATTAATGATAGCGTTAATTACTTTAGTAGTCCATCATTGGTTGGAACTCTCCATTTTAAGACATGGCATTTTAAACCATCGAGAGTAGCTAATTGCTCGCTTCAACAGTATATGATTATGTAGAAACGGTTTAGCTATAGTATATGAAGATATAATCGACGCAACAACAGAACGATTCAACAACTGATGCTCGCTTCGTTTAACATTATCGTAGGAATGCTTATGATAATGCTTCGTTATGCATTTATCTGCTCGAATATAAAAAAGAATCACAAGTCTTTTTATTTAATTTATTGGTTCCTCAATTTTATTCGTTTAAATTTTAGTTTTTCGTTAGTCTCACTATTTAGGGATTTACAATTCAGTTTTTATATTTATACAGTTTTCTCTAAAGTGTTTCTCCTAGGTGCTCCTTCAAGTGAGAATAGAAGTTTTATACAGCCCAGAATAGTGAGAATAGAAGGTTAAAGTTTTATACAGCCCAGAAGACCACCACGCTGTTGAATCAGTGTCGCTGGGACATCATTGAACACCCTCCCCACAGCCTGACCTCGCTCCAAGCGACTTTAACCTCTTTCCTCACTTGAAGGAACACCTAGGAGACCGACAATTCGCTTCAGACGAGGAGGTGAAACACTTCGCGACAACGTGGCTGAACACGCAAGGACAGGGATTTTACCAGGAGGGAATATTCAAACTCATCCCACGAACCGACAAGTGCCTAAACCGATGGAGACTATGTCGAAAAATAACCTAATGTAAGCTCTATGTACTATCTATTAGTTGGTTGTGTCGGTTGTATGAAATAAAATTACACATTTCATTGCAGACTTTGTAACCTTACGTTTTTGATCACCCCTCCTACTTTGTATCCATAAAATAGATTTTATGATAAACAAAATTCATTTTTAAAAAGTTTTCATGACAAACAAAATTAATAAAAATTCAAGTTAAAGTGAGTTGAATAATTGCTAATCAATAATTTTCGAGAGTGCTTTGAAAAGTTTTGCCTCCCTAGGTTTTAACATATTTATTTTATAACCGATTTTCAAAATTAGTTTTATAGCAGTAATCACTATTCAGTTTTCGACATAGTCCCCAACCCTTTCCACATATATGCGCAACGTGTGATTAGTCGAGCGAACCCGTCGGAGAACAATTCTGAGGTTGTTGTCGACATCAGTTAAGTTCTTTTAGTTAAATTCATTAGTTTTATAAATACTATAGTGCCTTTTTAAAATTTTTTTTGGGTAATTTTACTCTCTTGTGGTATAGTTTTCTTAAGCAACAGAGTTTCAGAACAGTCGGCTAATCTGTCATTTATATCATTTATAAATAAAACTAGGTAAAAACAGGAAACACTACTCCACATAGAAAAATTTTACTGACTCAGATGTACATTT
>JAHWFO010069439.1:0-12877 GCA_023313115.1 Rhysida immarginata | reverse complement strand
TTATTATTATTATTATTATTATTATTATTATTATTATTATTATTATTATTATTATTACATAAACACTATTTGTTTAGTTTAGAAATTAATTCAATCAGTTTTTTCTTTATACTTGCACTCAGAAATTATTACTTTTTCTCTGAAATTAAGTGTAAAGAAACATAACATCGTTAGCTTTTTTTGAGTCTCGAAGCTGACGACAGAGCTGTGCGTAGGGGGAAGCTTAACCTGCGCATGAGCACATCACTTATTCTTCCACCATGCTTTTGGCAGTACGCGTTTGGCAGCACCGGTTTTCAGGCAGAAAAGCGCGCACATGGACACACTATTTCTTCTAGCCACTGTAATTGTAGTCCGGGCGAATGCCCGTCTGAGACCCGGAGATTTGTAGCCGGGAGATCCGGGCATTTTATGCTTTCCTATCCTACTATTATATCTCCGGGTGACGTGCCGATACCCAGACGGACAGATGCCCAGACCTTGTGAAAGAGGGTGGCCGACATGTGTATTGCAAAAGAAGGTGAAATGGTGAATAGATGCGAAATGGGTGCATGCATATTTATTACCCTCTAGTTTTGGAAGGTATAATGCGGTTTGTTTGTTTTGTTTTGTTTTTTGTTAATGCTTATTATCGAATATATTCAAAATTTTGTTTCTTTATTGCTCAAGTGGAGTAATTTATAAATAAAATAATTTTCATTTTCTATACAACCAATTTCATTTTTATTTTCAATCAATAGCAGCTCTTCCGTGCATGTTCATTTACTGCCACGGGTAAAGTAAGCTTATTTATTTTAAAGAAGTCAAAAGTTTTTTTTCATTTATGGACCTTTCTCTTATCGAATAATGAGTTTTATTAAACCACTTTTTAAATGCAAATTTTTTGTTGTTAAAATGCATTCTTATAGGATCGGTTCAGTTTGGCTTGGCTCTATTTGCCTGTTTTCTAGCTGGAGGAATGATAACCTATTTAACTATCACACTATATAAACGAAGGTGAAATAAATCTCATTTTTATTAAAAAATTTAATAAAAAATTTGATTTTGTTCTTTTTATTTTGCATTTTATTATATCGTGTTCCATATTTTTAATATATAAACTATTATTATTTTTTTATTTTATTCAAGAAATCAATTGGATATAGGAATTAAATGGAGACGTCTTAATAACGAACATAATGAAACGATAATGGATTAAAAAAAAAGCAGGAATTTTCAAACAGCAAATTCTTTTTACGAATTTCAATTATAACTTCTTGACAATCCATATGTTATGTATTGAAATATAATAATTTAAATGCCATTCTTTTATATATTTATACTCGATAAGAAGATTGTATTGCTTTTTATATTTGTAAATAAATAGACGTTTTCTTTGAAAATTATTTAATATTTCTTTTTAAATTTTTCCTTTAAAAAAATTGCTGGTCCATTTTATCTGTCGGAATTGTTAGCTTATTACTCGATATCTACCGGGGCAAATGTGATGGGGCTTCGCTTTAAAATAGCTAAGGGTTCTGGTTAAAATATAGATTACTAACATTGTCGCTATCGATAATACAAGCACATAAATGGCCAAAAACTGTGGAAAAGAGTGACTACAAGGAACAAATATTTTTTATTTTTTATAATCATCTCTGCCAAAAGCAATCAATCTGTTACAGCCATCGGCCCATCATCATTGTTAAGTAGCCGGTTAGAAGGTTTATTCTTGACGATTTCCATAGATTCAAGAAACGGCAACAATTTAGGGTCTTGCAAAAATGAATGATTTTGAAGTTATCACGCGAATAATCGTATTCTTCTTTTAGGATACGGTCTGCGAAAGATGAGACACCCCATTTGGCATTTTTATGCACGGAATATACTCTTCCATTTGTTTTTGTTTTTTTATTGCCCGACGGGAATTTCCTAAATAGCACTTTTGGGCAAGTGGTGCATTCAAACCTGTATACGCCTGCCTTGTTTTCAATGGGGTTTAGTCTTTCATCCAGCATTCTTTAGAGTGTTGCTGGTTCTGAATGCTTTTTTATACTGGGTGATTCAGTCAATTTCTGACCATTTCACTCGAATGACGTGCATTAGGGATAAACAATTGAAAGAATATGAGCGCCATATCGAATTTCTAAATAGTTGGAGTTTGTATTGTTTCAACGGCGCTGCATGAAACTCGTATTGTTGAAAAATGGTGCCCGCTTTATCAACAGAGCAGAAATGCAAGGTTGTCGAATGGTATTTCGTGACAAAATCACCTGTAACCGTGCAAAGAAAGTTCCGGAAGGAGTATAAGTGTCGAGACGCATCAGGCAGGCAAGTAATCATGGATTTTGTCAAGCAATTTTGTGCCACTGGATGTGTTAAAGGCAAGAAAAAAGGCTGGAGCGAAGCTCGTGTTCGAACGGCCGAAGTTGTGGAAAATGTTCGCACGAGGTTGGTCGATTCCCCTACCAAAAAATCTGTTCGACGCCTATCATTGAAGAAGGGCTGTCGTATCCCACGACGTGGCGAATTTTGAGAAAGTATTTACACCTGATCCCGTATAAGATCCAGGAGTTAACAGACACTGGAAGACAGAAGCGACCAGAATTTGCGATGAAGTTTGGAGCAGAAATGGAAGCCAATCAGTACATTGTGGACAACCTGTGGGTGTCAGGTGAGGCCTTCTTCCATCTGTCAGGTGACGTTAATAAACACAATGTTCGTTTTTGAGGTTCCCAGCACCCTCATGAGATCCATAAGTCACCTCTTCATCCACGAAAGGTTATGGCTTGGTGCGCGATTTCCAAAAGAGGTGGTCCGTTCTTTTTTGAGGGCACCGTAACGTCACAGGCTTACCTTAACATGTTGGAAACCTTCTTCATCCCCGAGCTGCGAAGGAGGCGTATACCGCTTCGACATCAATGGTTTCAACAGGATGGGGCTAGGCCTCACGCAACTAATGAAGTGCTAGACTTTCTCAATCAGAAATACGGAAATCGTGTCATTTCAAACAGGTTTCCGGATCGATTCGGGGGTGGCTTTCTTTGGCCCCCTACGAGTCCTGACTTAAACCCATGTGATTTTTATCTCTGGGGATTCCTTAAAGACCGTGTGTTCACTACAGCACCAAGAACCCTAGACCAGCTGCGACAAAGCATCATCGACTGCTGCACCCTTGTGGATGCAGAAATCCTGGATAGAGTTATGAACAACTTCACCATTCGGCTGCGAGCAGTTCAAAACGTTCGTGATGGCCACATTGAGCATATCATCAAGACTTTTCCACCGGAATAAAAACTCCGAACTGCCTAAAATATCATACTGAAATGCTAAGTTTGTAAACATGAATGGGTCAATAAATCATAGTACTGAAATGGTCAGGAATTGACTGAATCACCCTGTAGTTAAACTACCTGATATGCCCGGAGTTGCACGGGCTGATTGTTCACACATGCAAGCAAGCAAACATTAAACCAAGTCTATTTCATATACTGTTTATAGATATAAAGATTATTAATTTCTACGTTTTTAACTCCAGTTTTGGATTTTTTTTTTCCACCATTGTGGCAGCATTACACAGCTGTATGTTAAATTTTAACTTTCTAACTTACTTCCAAGTTGCATTTTAAAACCGGATAAACATACAAACATTGTGCTTTATATATACGGGATAAGACACCTTCTATCTTGGATACTAATGTAGTTACGCAAATTCCAAAACCAGGGAATGAATAGGGACTTTAGGATGCTCTATCTGATGGAGCACCTTTCATCTTCTCAAATATGCAAATTAGGACACATTCAAATCCTATCTCGAACACCGTAAGAGATACACAGAAAATTCCAGTTGCACATTTGTTCAACAGCAAATTCAAAAAAAACAACAAAAAAGTTCACCAATATCCGATCAACGGATAACCCACAATCCTCATTGCAAGCTTTGCAAATTATTTCATGGGGTATCCTTACCCTGTTCTGGAAAGTTCCACAATTTACCATAAAGTCACCAGTTTCCTAAGCAATTGGCATAAAAAGGCATGTTGAAGCTGAGAGAAAACCAGACCAAAGCAAGATGGCACAGTACACTAACCAGGAAATGACCAACATGGTCCTCTGCTTTGGTGAGGCGAGGCGAGGCAAAATTATCATCAAACAACCAGGCATCGTTTAAATGTCGTGCTGAATTATGCTATGGTGCAAGTGGACATCACATTGAACACTATCTGGATTGATGGAAAGAATAATTTTGTATCAGATGACTGTATGCAACAAACAGTAACAGGGCCAATTGTCCTGTTGCAGAGCTTGCAATGAGGGTTGTGAGTGATACGCTCATCGGATTTTGGTGAACTTTTTTTGTTTTGTTTGGAATTTGCTGTTGAACCAATGTGCAATTGGAATTTTTTTGTGTATCTCTTAAGGTTTTCGAGATATAATTTGGATGTGTCCTAATTTGCACATCTGAGACAGAGCACCCTCAAGCTTCTATTTATTCCCTGTAATGAAATTTGTGTAACTACATTGGTATCCAAGATAAGAAGGTGTCCAACGAAATTTGACTCGCTCTGTTTATAGATTCTTTAGTAAGTTTACGTATGCTCGGTTTAGTCTTTTGTTGAACGCGAGAACCAGGGTCTTATTCTTCCAATCTACCTTGTCTTTCTTAATCAGGGTCGTGACGCTCTCCAGTTTAAGCGTTTTCTCTATATTTTCCTGTAGTTTGTTGATAACTTCCTCTTAGAATCCATTATACACACACCGGCCAATGAATTAGAAACCTTCGTTCAATATAGTATTGACCCTCCTTTGGCTGTAATTACAGAACATACGCGATTTGGCATGGACTCTACAAGGCGTTGCAATGCAGGTAAGGTAATCGCAGACCATGCATTCTTCAAAGAGACCTTCAGGTCCTGCAGTATAGGCGGAAGCGGATGCCTTCGACGAATGTCTCTTTCCAACATGTCCCAAACATTCTCGATCGGATTCAAATTCTCTGCCGGCTATCGGTGCAAAACAATATGTTACGTGACTCGTCCGACCACATCATCTTTTTCATCGGCCTCGGTGGCGTCAGGGGTTGCGTGATCGCCTCTGATGCCCGAGGACGCGGGTTCGATCCCGGCCGAGGACGACGAGGATTTTTTCAGGGGGAAAATCCTGAGATCACGCACTTCCTTCGGAAGGGAAGTAAAGCCGTTGGTCCCGTGTAGTCGTTTGCCGGCTGCACGTTAAAGAACCCTTGCGAGGCAAAATTTGCGGCCCCTATAACGCCGTCCTGAAATGACCATGGCAGTTGAAAAGGACGTTAATACCAAATAAACCAAACCAAACCAATCATCTTTTTCCAGTCGTCTACTGTCCAGTTACACCGTTCTTTCCACCACTGCAGGCGAGCTTTCCGGTTCGTTGCTGATACCAGGGGCTTCCTCACTGGCATGCGACTTCCCATCCCTATTCGCTTCAACTCTCAGCGCATTGTTCTGGAGGAGATGGGTTGCGATGATCCTTCATTGAAGTCTGCCGTTAGTTGCTCCACCTTCGACCTTCGGTTTTGCCGCACAATCCGTCTCAGACGACGTCGGTCCGTGTCTATGTTGATTGTTTTTGATCCACAATTCTGCCGTTTCGAAAACTCTTGTGGATTCCCTTTCCACGCATTGAACACATTGGAGACCTGACTTTATGATATACCGGTCAGTTGTACTGTCCTGGAAATCGTAGCTCCAGCTAGACGGGCTCCCATAATAGGTCTGCTGTTTTCCCCATTTTGCTCAACTTGAGCAGCTGCAGCTTGTTCCTACCCTGTACTTGCAGCTTGGAATGAGCATGTACCTCACATGATTGCATTCATTTGCATATCACAATCGTTTCTGACCTGTTACTCCGCTTTACATATCCGTACAGTAATTCATCACGGGTTTCTAATTCATTGGCCAGTGTGTGTACCATCGTAAGCATTTGGGAAATTTAACTACATACAGAGATCCTGTTCCATTTGTTTCGAAGATATGCTGTTTATGTGGAAATTATATTATAAGCCATGTTCAAATGAAAATGATTCGGGCTGTAGCCCCTCACGATTTTCAATAAGACAGACAAGGAAGATTGGAAGAAGAAGACTCTGGTTGGCTCGTTCAACAAAAGGCTGAGCCGAGGCTTAAGTAAATTTGGTAAAGAATTTGACTATAAAATAGCATTCAGAAGCGGCAACACTCTAAGAAGAATAAAATTTGCAGGATGAAAGACATAATTCCTATCAAAAATAAGGCAGGCGTTAACAGCGTAAGGAGAAGAAGTTGTTACTGGTGTGACTTTTCATTTTCGATATATAGCATTTTTTGAGAACTATTGGCCCACAAAAATTTGGATGCGATATTCGTAATCGGCGATGAAAGAGTCAAATTTAGAATCGCACGCACCTTAAAGTTCAAACAGAATTATAGAAGTCAGTAACGAGCTTTTCAAGTTCGTTAAAATAGCTTAACTTTATATTTTAAAATCTTTTTAGAACATCAGTAAAATTAACAGTCACTTTAAAATCAGCTGTTGAACTTAAATTAAGACTCTAGCCTAAAAGAGTCATTTGTGTTATCTTAAATGCAGTAAAGTGAAAAATAGATTTAAAGCATTTTTATTCATTAACTAGATGGAACCTATCAAAATTTGACGGTAATCAACTGTATGGTTTCACCGAAAAAGGGTTAAAACTATTAGAATGTATGAAATTTTATAGAATATTTGTTAGCAATAGTTAAAAAAAACAAAACCCCTCCTCCATTTTTATCATAATTTTATCATAATTTCCAGAAAACAACAGATTACAGATAGTAGTCCCCGTGCCGTAATCAACAGTATCAGTACTGTTTGCATAATGCACCCTGAATAAAAAATCAAAAATTAAATGCCCTATACATGTTAATTCTCGTACACTCCACCATATCCCTCCTCTCTTGATAGCAAATTCTTTTTATAAACTTCAGCGGACAAACCCAGGACAAAAATCTTTATAAAACTCCCATTCATTAAGTATGTTAGAAATGTTTCCAACCTGATGTCACGATCTCTGTCTTCGGTGTTAAAAAAACAATACGAAACAGCCCTGGATAAGCAGTTACCGTCATCTTTAGTTTTTATAATCGTATTCTCCATCTTATTATTAATCTCCATCTCTTTAATTAAAAAATAAATAAATAAAAAATCGTCAGGACAACAAATAGAATAATAGAGCAGCATAAAAGCAGAGAACATTGCACGGATGCCAATTTTTGCGGATATACAGTCATATAGGTTTAGACTTAAGTCATAGTTAAGCACGTGAAAAGCACATCCCCAGCGTATACCTTTTACCCTATTTTCATTCAGAAATGACAGGTCCTGTCTAATCTGCCTTGACTCTCAGTAAAAGTACCTGATTTTGCAACCGATCAAATTCCGGTAAGCTCAGTTCCTACGGAGCAGGTAAAAATCTTTTTTGCACTAGACTGTACGTAAAGACAGTTTTATCATATCACTGCGCATGCACTTAAAGCAATTTTAAATTGTAAATTACCGCTAATTAATAGTAATTATAGGCACAAAAACTAAGTTTGACAAATCTGCAGACTAAGATTTTCATTTAAGACCAAAATGAAGATTATAGATGCAGTAGTTTTCTCCAATGAATTGTCGAAAGAATCACTTTTGGACTTAAATATTGTTCAAAGCATGAGGGGGAAAAAAGGGTATGGGAAGAGTGGAGTTGGAGAAAATTTCTTCAATAAAGTTGAATCGCTCTGGGTATTTAAAGCTTTTTATTGTGTAGCCAATCTGGGTAATTTCTGGGTAATTAGAGACGAGATCATGGTAAAGTTAAAAAAAGAGCCTAACTAAATATTTAAAAATGTTTTTAGAATCTCAATAAAATAAACAGTCGCTTTAAAGTTGCTAGTCAAACTTAAATTAAATCTGGAACCAAAAAGTTTAAAAATGTCAGTACAATTAAAATTTCAGTCAGAATTTTTATAAAATATTGCACAGGTTGTAAGGGGTTGAAGGGACGGAAAAGAGGTGAATCGCTAAGAGAAATATGACGAGAGGAAGAGAAGAGATGTATGTAGAGGGGGTAGGGGCCAGAAGGAGCGATGAAGGTAAGGAAAAACGGGAAAAACATTTAATTCAGAAAAATTATGGAAAAATTGACTTAAATTGTAATTAATAAAAGCACTAGCACTTGAACAATGGTAAAACCGGTAAAATTGAGCATGAAACATTACAAAGAAGTTAAATTTGTCTGGAGACTTCACTGCATGACACCCTAAATAAACCACAACATTCGAAAAATTAAAAAAAAAAAAAACGATGGGGTGAGTATTAATTAAGACCCCACAACCCTTGGGTGTAGTTTAATATTAAAACAAAGAATGAAATACCCCGAGGGCTCGTCCAATCGAGATATATTTAAACTGTTCACATGTACCTTTTCACCAACATATTGTTAAAATAAGAACCACCAGACTTTACACAACTGTTTCCTGATTTTGACAATTTCGACTTGAACGATGAGCAGTGCGTAAGTCAGCCAAAGAATTTTTTCAGAAGCAGAAAATGAATGGTTCTGTCAGGGATATTTATTCCCATAAATAGAATAAATTTATTTAACCCAAAGAACAGAAATACTGAGACGAGAATTAATATAAACAAAAAAATATAAAGCTTTTTAAGTAGCGGAAGAATGGAGCTACTTATTGGTTTCACAATGTTCGTCTGTCCGTCCGTCCGTCCCCTTCATAATTTCCGCATTTTTTGAGGTAGAAGGTTGAAATTCGGAATATAGATTGATATGGGCATGTGCACCTTCAGTTTTAGTTTGGTTTTGATTAGCCTACTGGGATCGGAGTTTCAGGGGTGGAAAGTAAAGGGGACCAAAAGGTCTACGTGTATGTATGCATATAAAGGAATGAAATTCGGTATGCAGATTCCCCTAAGCAAGGTCTACATTACTATGAAGTTTGAGCCAAATTGTCCTAATGGGGTCGGAGTTGTGGGGATGGCAGTTAGAACTATGGCAACATATGGGATGTGATACATGTATATCTTTTACCCTTTATAAATACAATGCTCGAGAAAATCAATTTTTCGATTTTAAAAAATTGGGGAGGGGGGTTAAAAAGTGAGATAAAAGGGTAAAAATTTATGATCTCAGGGCTTCCGCTACTTTCCTTTACATTCCTCGGTAGTATTAATTTCTTGTTTTATTGAGCTAAAATTCAGAGTACATGAACGCTAACTAAAATAAATTGGTATGGCGGAATGGTACATTCGCACAGGCCTACCACGAGATACGGAATTAAAAAAATTTGGGACACGGACGCTAGTTAAATCGTAGAATAAGTCTTGAGGCCACATGGCGAATAAGGAAGAACTTTGTGTAACACAATTTAAAAAATTTAATTTGATATAAAATGTTCAAACAAAAAATGTACTTGCAATTCTTCATTAATTTTTAACCAAACCTTTATGTCATTCTCAACTTACAAATCACTGGACAATGATAAGAAAAGTATGTTAGAAATGGCAACAGACAAGAATCAATATTTCGTGCAAACATCAAATTTATAATACTGCACCCAATGTAATAGGTGATTCAATGGGTTTGTAATCTAAATTAAAATGTTTCTTCATAAAGCTAAGAGCGTATACATTTAATGAAGCATCTACATTGATAATGCTAACTGTCATAATTGCAATATCAATATCCACCTCCATGTTGTCACTGACTGGTCTAGTTGTTGGTGAATATTTCATTATCGCACTGAACAA
This sequence comes from Rhysida immarginata, assembly GCA_023313115.1. Taxonomy (NCBI): domain Eukaryota; kingdom Metazoa; phylum Arthropoda; class Chilopoda; order Scolopendromorpha; family Scolopendridae; genus Rhysida; species Rhysida immarginata. The sequence goes on along the minus strand of JAHWFO010069439.1, from coordinate 3,097 downwards.
CAACAGTTCCATACAGGATGTGATACACTGAGTGGCCGGAGTATTATGACCACCCCATCAGTACTTCGTTGGGCCACCTTCCGCCTTCAATACTGCGGCGATTCACATTTTTTCTACGAGATGTTAAAAGGTGATGCGAGGAATCTGACACCATGAATGCTGTTGTCTTGTGCTTTCTGGCCACAATCCGCTTCAAACCCCTTCTGTCTCTATCGGTGATTCGACTTTCGGCCACTGTTGTACTTGGCAGATGATATCTTTCACTGCTTCTTATAGGCTGTCATAACAGTCTTTGCCTGATGAAGAGCACTGTCCTGTTGTGTGAAAATTGTTGTGTGTCATAATCTGTCTGATGGATTTTTCAACTTTCTCCCACAAATGCTCAATTGGATTGAGATTTGGTCATTATGGGGGCCACCTAAGCCAGGTTCGTCGTCGCTCGTGGCGATCGCAACAATCTCCCCTTACTATAATTTTCAATTGTCGAATCAACATAGGAGTTAAAGCATACATTTCGGTAGCAAAAAAAAGTTTTAGAAGCAAACAACTCACAGGAATAGCATGGCGCATTGTCACGTTGGAAGAAGCCATCTCCATTGGAATACACCATCAATATGATTGCATGAACTTGATCAGCAAAGATCTTAGGTATGTTCTGATATTCAGACGTTTTTCTACACAAATTAAAGGACCCATATTTTGCCAGTGTAACGTGCCGGAACGAAAGCTAATTCCTACTCGTTCAGCCAAACTCCGCGTAAAAAGATAAGTCGAGATAGTTAAAAAAAAATAATAAAAATTGAAAAACTAGTTATTAAAGAAATTACGAAGTGAGTTTGATGATAAATTAAAAAATTAACCTTTAGTTCTAAAAGTTTCTAGATCCCTAATTAATCCCCCTTTTCAGTAGATGAAGTCCTTGAATTGGTGCATACATAATGAGGTGGGCGTGGCCGATTAAACCTCAATTTCCACCAATCAGCGTGCAGTATTCACCCCACGTGACCCCCCACCTCCCCTCTTCCCTCACGTCACAGACGCTCAACCAATCCGTGTGTTGATTGCGTCTCACGTGACCCACCACCTCACCTTCCCCTTTTAATTTGGGTGTTGGCCTTTTCATTTGGGTGTTGGCCATTTAATTTAGGCGTTGGCCATTTAATTTAGGCGTTGGCCGTTTAATTTGGGTGTTGGCTTTTTAATTTAGGCGTTGGCCTTTTCATTGGGGCGTTGGTCTTTTATTTGGGTGTTGCCTGAAATAAAATTAATTTTATAAGCCTCTTAAATACCCCTGGTGCTGGTTCTAAGCACCAGGGTGAGAGATTAGAGGGGTCCTGATGCTCTCAGCAAAATCCACTTAGGTGATTCTGTCTTACAAGTGAACACCGGTCGATTCGCTTATATACCATTGATTTCGGCTACCGGCTTCAGTACTGGCGCCTCAGCGGATTAAACTAATTACCTAATTACTAATTCGCTATTGTTTCTCGGGTAACCCAATTTTTTCCAAACTCTTTTACAGTTTCTTCTACGACTGCTGTTTCAAATAAATACAGATGTGTTCTTTACATAACTTAATTTAAGTTTTTGTCATGGATGAGGCATTTTCTAACCCCGCTAATGCGGCAGATTTTGGTGGCGTGAGAGGTTTAGCTAAACAAATAAATCATTCTGAAAAAGAGACAGGTGAATGGTTAAGGGGCGTGAGAGCTTATACGCTGCATAAACCGGTGCGTCATCATTACCCCCGTAATCGAATGCGTGTATATGCGCCATTTGAACAATTTCAAGTGGACTTGGTTGATCTAACCAGTCTGTCAAAACAGAACGATGGTTATAAATTTCTACTTACCTGCATCGACGTTTTCTCGCGCTATGCGTGGGTCATTCCTCTAAAAACGAAGAGCGGGCTTGAACTTCAGAAAGCCTTTCAAAAAATTTTCACACTCAGCAGTGTTCCTGTAAAAGTGAACAGCGATAAAGGGAAGGAGTTTTTAAACAAACACGTTCAAGATTATTTTAAAGCACTCGACATCGATTTCTTCACCACAGAATCAGATTTGAAAGCCGAACGATTTGAAAAGATCGAACGATTCAACCGTACGTTAAAAACGAGGATGTTTAAGTTTTTTACATTTACCAAGAAACACAGATACATCGACGTCTTACCGGATCTCGTGTTAAGCTACAACCAACGCAATCACAGAGCCCTGGGTATGGCACCAGCTGATGTCAATGAACGAAATGCCCCAGCTGTATGGCTGAAACAACAGAGTTATTATACGGCAGCACCACAAACAAAGCCAATCAGACATCATACAACCGCAGGTCGTGGGTAACACATTCGCTCCGCTCCTACGAATCATACCCATTTCACATGCCAGACGAGAAGTGATTTATCAGACTTTTCATTCACCCGACTACTTTCCCTTAAGTAAAAACGTCATTGACGCGATTGAAATCGCGGTTCATTCCGACCACGGTGATTTACTCGCGTTTTTAACAGGTAAAACCATAGTGAAATTACATTTTCGTAAGAAACAACTGTAGTGCGAGGTTGATTTCTTTTTTCTCTCCTCCTCGATTACTTCAAGATGCATATCCCCTATCAGCCGAGCCAGGAAGTAATATCGCGTTACTATTTAAACCAGAGAGGGAATGGTTTACCTGTGTTTAGAGGGTCGGTTTTCTAGAGAGGCAATGGGATTGGTTCAGTGTTTTCAAATCTGTTTCGCTTGGCAACACCTTTACTCAAATCCGTGGGCAAGATTCTCGGTCGGCATGCCCTAAAGGGCGGTGTTTCCGTTTTTAATGATGTGATACATGGTCAAAATTTTAAACAGTCGCTGTCATCACGTATGAAAGAAGCTGGAGGTAATGCCCTGCAGGAAATGGGTGCTAGAGTTCAGAGAGGTAGAGGTTGTGTTAAAAGACGAAATTCGACATTTCCTACTCATTCACATGTAAAACGACCCAGAGGGAACAGCGTGGAGAGCTTTCTAAAGAGTGAATACAGACAAAGAAGTCGAGTGCAGCGTTCAAAAAAACTGAAAAACGGGCAGAAGAAACAGAAGAAGAAGAGGAAGAAACAGAAGAA
>JAHWFO010069434.1:0-16772 GCA_023313115.1 Rhysida immarginata | reverse complement strand
AGCACTTTCATTTATAATTTTTTGTTTTCAATATGTCTAACATTTTTTAGCTGAAAACAATAATAGGCCTAACATCAATTACATGTTTTTAACAAATGGCCTAACAGAATTTACCTATTGTTAACATTAGGCTGAAGAGTAATTAGCTTTGGACTATCTGTTATAGGCCTAATATTAATTTCCTACTGATGACAATAGTCCTAATATTTTTTAACCATTTTAAACAATAGGCCTAACATTTCCTACTGATGCCCGAGCATTAATTAGCCATTTTAAACAATAGGCCAAACATTATTCAGCCATTTTTTTTACAACAGGCCTAACATTTATTAGCCATTTTCAATAATAGGCCTAACATTTTTAACCATACTTAACAGTGGGCCTAACATTTATTAGCCATTTTCAATAATAGGCCTATTTTTTAAGCCATTTTTAACATTAGGCCTAACATTTTTTAGCCATTTTTAAAAATAGGCCCAGCATTTTATAGCCCTTTTTTCCATTTAAGCCTAACATTTATTAGCCATTTTAAACAATAGGGCTAATATTTTTTTAGCCCTTTTTATAAATAGGCCTAACAGTTTTTAGCTTTTTTTTTCAATTGGCCAATTAAAAATTTTTAAGGGAGAGGGGTTGGTCTCAAAAGTCCCGTATCTGTTAGTCCAAATTTAATGCCAAGCTTAACAGGTGAGCTCAGGTAGGAACTCGTACGCATATCATAAACAGAATTTGAAAGTGTTGAAGCATTCTCGAGTCTTTGTCGGACAGTCAAACAGACTCACAAAAGAGCGAATCCAATGTTTGCTTTTCAGCATATCATAATGTAAGCTAACTTTAGACTAAATCTGTTTCCTGCATGCAGCACCATGAATGTAATAATCAGAATGTTTTTTTTTTCCCCTCAAATTTCAAGTTATTTTCCTCAACTGTCAATTAGTTTCAAAAGATAGCGCCGTTTTTATTCCACTCTAAATATACTAATCTCGTTGCCGGCAGGAGAGGTTTTTCATTGAAACTGAAAATGAAAGTAAAGGCGAATCTGAGTTCAAAGATTTTAAGAACTGCTCAGCCTCAGCATTCGCTCATACCCTCCCCCTTTCATTAAGCAGATAGAACCGTCCTAACAATGAAAAGGAATGACGGAGTGACACAGAGTGAAAATGGAAAGAGATTCTTGAGCTCTAAGCACATAAAACAGCCCCAACAATAAAAAAGGAATGAAAGATTGATAGATAGTCAAAGCGGAAAGAGATTCTTGAGGTCAAAAACAAAGCTCTTTTTGAAGGGAAAAAGAACTGCACAATTTATTAACTCATCAATTAACTCATTATTAATTTCTTTTTTGAGAAATTTCAGGTAGACAGCGCTCTTCCTCTTGCTTTGAAGGTCAAGTGTGCACAATTTTATCGCGATCGGAATAAAACTGTAGATTTGTATAAGAGACAAATAATTGAGAATTCTTCAAATATACATTTATATGTACATACATATAAACATACATACATACATACATACATACATACATACATACATACATACTGTTACGTGCATACTCCTCCTTTCGAGTTTGTCGTACACCTTTTTTTTTTCGAAGTGTCTTCTTTTTTCTAACGCAGATTAATTTACCTTTTTCGAGCGTTTGTGGTATCAGGCTACTCCCTGGTTTTCGTCTTCACCTCCCAAATATCGGTCGTACGGTATTAAATACCATTTGAACACGGATAAACGGAAGTTCTTTATGAACTAAATAATTTTTAATTGACTTTTGATAAAAAACCTACGTGAAAATAGTGGTTCGTAACTTACTTGTAATTTAATCTTTTTATTCTCTTGAGGAGGTTACGGTGGCCCTCTCCTCGTAAAAAAATTAAAAGGGCACACATAACGTTTTCGGAAACGTTTATTTTTTTCAGCTGATATGGAACTTAGCCCCGTTTCCTTAATGTATTCTTTTCTTGTGACGTTTACGTCTACATGCAAATCTGGCCTGGTTACTTTTTATTGGTAAAAGTTTTCACTGAATTCATTATTTGTTAGGGATCCGGTAGGCTAATGTTATACATGGGCTTTTAACACTTATGTGTAATATTGTTGTACGTTTGGAGAGAATCTAAGATAAAATTTACGTCGGTTTCGAACCAATATCATATCGTTCCACGTTAAAAACTATCGGAATCGTAAGTAGTGTGCATTTATTTATACTTCGATCGGGTTGCAGATTTAAAAATAAAATCAAATCATTCTTTTCTTGACCTATGCTTTTTTTCCTATCTCGGTCTGTTTTAGGAATTAATTGCCGTAGCGGTAAGGGAACTACACCTTTGCATCGTTTTGCTTGTTATTGTGAAATGGGAAATTCCATTAAAATAATAATTTTATTTTGGAAAAATATCGCGAATTAGTTTGTTGAATTATAATCGCTTTGAATTGTTTGGATGAGGAAAAATAATAATTCTTCGGATATTTTGAAAAATGCTTCGCGCATTGTTGTTAGAAGATTTCTTTATTTCGCTTTTTCGTTTAAATTGAGGGTTTTTCTTTTAGAGCGTTCGCTCATTTACATTTTTTCGCGTGTTTGCTTAAGCTTGCATGCGTGCGTTCGTGTTTTTGTCGTGAAAACGAGTTTTTTTGGGTAAAGGAAAAATAAATTGAAGTCAGATTTATCACGGCGATTGCTCAGAATGGAGCTAGTCCCGACTATCATTTTGTTCTGTAAGTTTCCCTTACAATGGAACTCAGCAAATTTCTAGAGTCGGTTTTAATTCCCCGAGCCACGCCGAAGATGATACGATGTCGATGCTAGATTCTGAGAAATTGTCATCGTTCCAAGTTACGCTTTCATCGCAGTTTCCTTTAGTCTGTTATGACTGACTGTTTACCTTCTCCACTCCAAAACGGAGCGATTTTCATCGTCGGTGGATTATTTTTCGCCATCGTTAACCTTCCAATGATGAACAATAGTAATGGCATACCATGAATCTAGTCGTTCTTTCTCCCTACAGCGAGTAGACATCTTTCTTTACATTTTCAACCGTTACTGGACGCTCGTCCGGCCGATTTTGTTCAACCACAATTAAAATTTTCCCTGTTTTACCTGAATTCAATATTTTTCTGGGGTTTCCTTTTACGGAATCTTCGATGGAGCTCATCGGCCTCTCGAGGACAACGAGTTTCTTAAGATGATGTCAACCTTGTGTTTCTTTTACGCCATAGAACAGAACTAATTTATTACGTCTCCACTTTCGTCCTGATTTTGGTTCATGCCCGTGGTCTTCAGAATCTTCAACTCTTATTTGATGTTTTTGTATTTTACATTTTTCTGTATATTGCGTTTGTTGGTTAATTTCCTTTCTTTTTCAGTTTAGCATTTTTCCAGCGCTGCTCATCACGTTACACGTTTACTTCCGGATAATTGCTCCCTTCAACCGTTTGTTATTCATTGTCTCTACTGTGTTTGGATGTTAGTTTTTTGTCCTAGTATTTGTTCTTATCACTTTGTTAGAGCCTAACCTCCTGGTCGTGTTGTTGTCTTAATCGTTTGTGAATGGTTGCTGTTTGGTGAGTTGCGCTTAATTTTTTTTACTGAATTTCCTTCCGAAGCAAATTTGATCTAATTTCTGCATATACTTTTCTTTTATTTATTTTTTTACTTTTAAACTGATATATATTACGTCTTTCATTTTTTTGGTTTGCTTATACCACTGTACTGCGACAGCGTCATTGTTTTTTTGGATCTTTCGAACTATTCCGAAGCCTGAATAAAAAAGATGGATCCTCGGATTTAACCTCTAATATCAGCTTATGAACTTTCTACCACGACGCAGTTCTGTCAACTTTGATTTTTTGGACGTTCCCGTTTCTGTGAAAGACTTTATTTTAATTTTGGTTCTTTTTTAAACTTTTTTTTTAATTCCAATGAATTATTATTGCGGTTTATTCTTTATTTCTAGAAGTTTGTAATTGCTTGGGTCAGCACTTCTCGCCCCGACTTAGTCAATCTTCCAGCGGCGTACGGTTGGCTTGTCTGCTCACTGTGGATCCAATCCTGTTGATTCTCACCTTGGTCAACGCCGTATGCCGTCATACAAATTCCTCATTACTTGCCTAAGTTTCTCCTATGAGACGTTAAAAAGATTTGATCAAACTGGAAAAAATAAATAAAAACAAATCCCGCAATAAAAAAAATTTATTCAATTGGATAGTTTGTATTCAGATTTTCTTCGATTTAAGAGAATCGTCCTCCACTTAAAACCCTGTGCGTAATAGCGGTGAGAATTTGGCTGTACGTGTCGGAAAGACCAATTTTTCCTTTCTTGCACGTTACAATACATACATACATACATTTATTATTATTATTATTATTATACATACGTTGCTTATCTTAACTTTCTTATCTGTTGGACGTGTGAATATTTGCTCTGCTGAGATACGGCTCTTGCAGTTGGTAATTATGTTTTGATTTCTTAGAATTTTGTATCAATAGATTCGGGAATACCTGCAGATCTGAACTATACTTAGCAAGCAGTAATCATAATCCTAGATTATTTATAAAGGACAATTTCTTTTATCGAACTGTAATTCAAAACAGACTTACTGCTGAGATCATATAAAGCAACAATGGCTCATTAAACAATTGATTGAATGAGAAAAATTGATTGTTACATCGCAGCATCCTGCGTCATATAAATAAATCTATCATTATTATCTTTAGCTCTGAAGAGATACAGTGAACAATTAATTAGTGATAGATAATTAGTACAGTTTATGGCCCAGCTTTGAAGTGATAAGTCGTCTTTATGTCTGAAAATTGTCCACGCTGTCTCAAGTCCCTACCGGACCATGGAGAATACCCTATATGTTCAATCTGTAAAAAGGGTATGCACTATGGGTGTTCATTGGCAGAATCAACATGGCGAGGTATGGCACAACAGAAAAAAGAATCATGGAAATGTGCAAGTTGTCGTAGCAACAAACAAGTCAGAGCCGGAGAGATGGCAACCAAACGCCCAATGAATGAAGAGGAAGAAAACGAGACCGTTATATCGAGCCAAATGAAGAGTCTACAAGCATTGCACGAAAAGATTGATCAGCTTCTACCGTTAAAGAAAGCGGCGCTAGACTTGAAAATATGCATAGAAAAGATAACTGGTGAAGTAAATGATATAATAAAAAGTCTAAATTTCTTGTCAGACAAGTTTGATGATATTGAACAGAAACAACAAATTTATGAGAGTAAATTAACAAAACTAGAAAATGAAAATACCAAACTATGGTTAAAAAATGAGAATATTAAGATAATGAATGAGGACTTAGTTATACGTATGAATAGTCTAGAACAGTATAATTGCTTAAAAAATATAGAAATCACAGGTCTAAAATATAATACAAATGATGAAATTATCCCTAAAATTGAGGAGCTAGCAAAAATTTTGAACACAAATTTTGCAAAGGAAGATATAAGTACGGCTTATCCCATCTCAGTAGGAAGGAGTAAAATAACAATGGTTAAATTTACAAACAGAAAAGCTACCCAAAATTTCTTGCTTAGTAAAAAAAAGTTACGAGAAATGGCACGGAATAACAATCAGTTAAAGGATATTTATATTAACGAAAATCTGACAAGTGCAAATCGTTCACTCCTGTTCAGGGTGAAACAGGTTGCTAAAGAAAGAAATTGGAAATATGTATGGGTACAACAGGGAAAAATTTTTGTACGTAAAAGTGATAGAGAAAAGGTGATAAATATCTTACATAAAGAAGATGTTGAGAAACTATAATTTTAAACTGTATTCTTCCTTCTTTTGTTTTCCTGGTACAACGGCTCGATGTAGATGACTGTTATTATTTCTTAACAAAATGTTTATTTTTCAATTATATTTTATTAACATTAGAAGTATAAGAAAATACTGGAACGAATTTGAACTTTTCGTACATAATAATGATCAAACATGTGGTATGTTTATCCTACTTGAAGTGAACATTAATATGGGAGAACAAGAACTGTTTAATTTAGATGGTTTTAGCAAACATTGTTTTTTAAGAAAAGACCAAAAGGGCGGAGGAGTGATGATCTTTTATAAAAACAATTTAAACATTACTTTTGATACTGTTTTTTGTTTACAGGAATGTGAGGGGATAACAGGTTCATTTCAATTAATAGATGGATCGAAGACAGATGGGTGTTCATTTGCCTGTATATATAGACCTCCTAATAAGAATATAGATGTTTTTTTAAATTCACTAAAATCATATATTGAAGCAAAAAAGAAACTAGAAAATTTGGTAATTCTAGGAGATATCAACATAGACTTATTAAACCAAAAAAATAAATACGTTGATAAATACTTGTTGATTGCTGCCCAAAATGGAATCCTTCAAAAAGTAAACTCTTCAACAAGAACTGAGATATATAATGGAAAAGTTACTAACTCTATTATTGACCATGTTCTAGTAAGAATACTGAAGTGGCAATGTGATGTCAAAGTACTAGATACAAAATTTGCAGATCATAATCTAATTGAATGTTCTTTAAAATTAGTAAATGACAATGGATATAAGACGAATATAATTAATGAGACATCTGTCATTAATAACAGGATGGTTAATTGTCTAATTAAGAAGTATAACTGGAGCAATATTATGGAACTAACAAATTGTGATGAAATATACAACCTATTGGTAAATGGTTTTAAAGAAATATATGAAAAAGCTACAATTAAAAAACCACAAAAAAGTAAAAGCAAAAAACCATGGATAACGGAAGAAGCGTTAGATTTAATTAAAGCGAAAGATAAACTATGGAAACAATGCAAACTTTCTAACTTTCCCAAGGAGTTACTACAAGAGTACAAAGAACTAAATAACATTGTCAATTCAAAACTTCGTAGCTTAAAACGTACCTATTTCATGAAATGCTTCCATAAAAACACCAAAAATGCTAAAGAACTCTGGCATTTGATCAACGATTTAAGAGGTAACAGAAAAATAGAAAATATAAAAACGAACCATTTTATAGAAAAAAATGTTGAAGCTTTCAGTAAAAATTTCAAAACACAAGTGGATAAAATTAGACAAACAATACTGAAGACTGACCAACATGTTATAAGAGACGAAAGTGTATGCAATACGATAATACTAGATGACATAGAGGAAACGGATATAGTAAGAATAGTAAATAAATTACCTATTAATAAAGGCCCAGGGATCGATAGGATTCGACCGAGAGATATTAAGACTAATTTAAAAACTCTACTAAAACCTTTAAAACATCTATATAGTGCAATATTAAAAAATAAAAATATTCCCAATGCAATGAAAAGAATCAAAATAAGACCTATACATAAAAAAGGTAATAAGGAGGACCTAAATAATTACAGACCTATTGCAATATCATCATATTTGATGAAAATATTAGAATACTGGATAAAGGAAAAACTAGAAATTTTTTTTAGTAAATATAATATATTCCATAAGGAACTCTATGGTTTCAGAAGAGGGATCTCTACCCAAACCCTCCTTTTAGATCTGAATGACAAACTAAGCTATGCATTTCACAAAGGATTATTTGCTACTTTGGTCTTTCTAGATCTGAATAAAGCATATGATATGGTAGATCATACAGTATTAACATATAAGCTACATAATTACGGTATTAGAGGAAGCTTTTTAGATATTATTAAAAATTTTCTGAGTAATAGAGAATACATAGTATATTTTAAGGATAAAATATCATCTAGGACTCAAATGGAATGCGGTATCCCCCAAGGCTCAGTTTTAAGTCCTTTCATGTTTAATGTTTTTATGAATGATTTACCCAATTGTACTGATGATTCCCTAGTTTATTTATACGCAGATGATATAGCCATATTAACTATGCACAGAAGCGAACAGCTGGCACTTAAGATAACACAACAAAATTTAATGAATGTGGTTGAGTGGATACGGGGTAATATGTTAAGTTTAAATATTCAGAAAATCCATTTAATGAGATTTAAAATTCCCCACAAGAATTATATAAATTTCTTTGAAGAAAAAATTTATATTCATGAAATACACTGTAATAGATCTTCAGCATGCACATGTCCAAAAATAAATGATGTCAATAATTTCAAATATCTTGGAATGTATTTTGATGCCCAGCTAAATTGGCATACACATATTTCCTCTCTGAAATTACTATTATATAAAGTTAAATGTCTAATGTACCATATCAGTCCTTATTGCCCTATTTACATTAGAAAAATGATGTATAATTCGTTATTTGAATCACGTATTCGTTATGGCTTATTATTGTATAAATTTGGAATAGAGTTTAAAGATATTATTAAGATACAAAATAAAATCATTAAACAAATAACATATGGCACTAAATTACAAGAACATCCAATAGATCTTCAATATAAGGAATTAAAAATTTTAAAAATCGAAACTTTATTTGAATATATGGTTTTCACACAAAATTATTTTTCGAAAAATTACTTAAAACGTAAAAAACAAGAATATTCTTTAAGGAAGAATATAAATTTTGACATACGCCAAATTTTTAATAATTATGGAAAGCGAGAAAGGCAATTCTATGTTCCATACTTGTTTAATAATGTACCAGAATGGATGCTAAATTTAACATCCTTTAATTTAATTAAGTCTAGTTTTTTATATTGGAAAAACACAAATTGTAAACTCAAAATTAGATAAAAGAAGTCTTACGAAAAATGTTTTCCGTTATATAATAAATGGAATAATATATATTTATTTAAAAATTGTATATACTGAGGTAGACCCGTTTTTTACATCCATACAAGCCCAGAAAGGGCTTCGGATTTGGGTTTCGAAATTGGCCTCTAGAAATATTATAAGAAAGATTTGATTACCATGTCGTTGTAAAAATCTTGGTAAAAAAAGTAAATTTAAATTTTGTAAATGATTCTTGTAAATTTTGTAAAATTATCTTGATTGATTGATTGATTGATTGATTATTATTATTATTATTATTATTATTATTATTATTATTATTATTATTACATTCGGTCTAACATATTTGTGACAAAAAGTGAAGATCAGAGAAAGAAAGGTGTACATTCAAAATATAATATTTATGTAGTTATAATGTAAAATATGTAATAGTTAATACAACAAATATAATCTTATCTAAACTCAAGCTAACAAAGTGCAAACTTTAATAAAATCCATAATGTAATGTAATGTAATGTAATGTAATAATAAATTCACAAAAGTGAATTTTTTTTATATAAAAAAAAAAAATATATAAAAATTATTATTAATAAGAATAATAATATTATAATTCGAATAATGGAATAAATGAAATGTTATTTTTCATTTATTTTTTCGTTTCTTGTTGCCTTGTTGTGGTAAAAGAGTATCCTCTAGTTTATTATTATTATTCTATTACTTTTTCAGCTTTAATTTGAAATAAAAAATTAAAAATACAATTTGAAATTTAATACGGAATATTAATGAAATAAGGAATCTTTTTTGCAATCATTGTAATACAAAGTAATATTTTTAATTAAGTTTAGTTTAGTTTAAGTTTAATTAAGCCCTGAGATGTGTGTCCGGATAAATGGCATTAAGTCAAGACCGTTCACCGTGGGTGTTGGACTCCGCCAAGGGTGCGTACTGTCGCCCATCTTGTTCATTATCTTTATGGACTGGATAGACAGGGGCAGCCGAGGCGATGAGCGTGTTTGTGTGGGCGACTGCCTGGTGGAGAGGTTGCTCTTTGCGGACGACCTTGTCCTGCTTGGGTCTTCTCGCACGAACCTTCAGCATGCACTAGACCGGTTTGCAGCCAAATGTGAAGAAGCTGGGATGAAGATCAGTGTGGCTAAAACCGAAGTTCTGGTTCTTTCAAGACAGCCTGCTCAGTGTGCTCTCCATGTTAGGGGAGCCTCATTGAGACAGGTGGAGAAGTTCAAGTATCTCGGGATTGCATTCACGAGTGATGGACGGCAGGAGAAAGAATTGGATGCTCGGATCGGTGCAGCAAGCTGTGTCAGACGTGAACTGTGGCGATCCGTGGTAACGAAACGAGAGCTGGGTAACAAAGCCAAGCTCTCCGTCTTCAAATCTATCTTTGTCCCCATTCTCACCTATGGTCATGAGGCTTGGGTAATGACCGAAAGAGTGCGATATCGCGGGTACAAGCGGCCGAAATGAGATTCCTGAGAGGTGTGGCAGGTGTTACCCTACTAGATAGAGTGTACAGCAGCACAATAAGGGAATCTTTAGGTGTTGAGCCGCTACTTCTCCGCATTGAGAGAACTCAGTTGCGCTGGTATGGCCACGTGATACGGATGCCGCAATCTAGTCTTCCTAGGCAGTTGTTATTTTCCAAGCCGGTGGGTAAGAGACCAAGGGGTCGGCCTAGAACCAGGTGGCTAGACTACATGGAGAATCTGGGTTCGAGTCGCTTGGATATTACCAGGGAGGACATGCGCCTGATGGCGGAAGATCGCGATCGCTGGAGATCCTCCATAGGGCTGCTGCCCCCGCGACCCTAACGGATAAGCGGGTTTGAAAAGTAAGTAAGTAAGTAAGTAAGTAAGTAAGTAAGTAAGTAAGTTTAATACTGCCTATAAAAAGTAATACCGCCATATTGCATGCAATTTGAAGTTTTAATAGTAAATTTACAGATTATTAAATTCACCTATATAGTAAATTAAAATTTTAAAATATATTTTTACTACAAATTCATCTTTTCTGTCAACGGATTTAAATGAGGAAAGAAAAATAGTATGCAATAAACCCCTATCGAGAAAAATATTAAAATTATATTAAATAAATTAATTTGTATTAAAATGATTGTAAAAAAAAAATTCCTTTTTTCATTAATAAACAGTATTAAAACTTAAAATTTTATTTCAATTTTGTATTTCAAATTAAATCTGAAAAAAATATTTTAATATTCTGTAAATTTACTATTAAAACTTAAAATTTCGTGCAATATGGTGATATCACTTTTTAAAGGTAGTATTAAAATTATAACTGAAAATATTATTTTGTATTAAAATGATTGCAAAAAAGATTCCGTATTCAATTAAAAATACAGAGGGTGACAAGCTGCAATCTCATTATATGATTTAGTATAGGAAAAGAGGAAATCGTAAGTCTATATTTTTTAATGGTCTCTGCGTTGCCCCAAACGAATCGTTGCCATGAAGCCCCTTTTTTCTTTTTTCCCAACAACGGTCAGACGTCCTGTCTGATTCGTTGCTATAAGCAAGGATCGCAATGGACTAACCAGATCACAACCGGACCAAACAATAAAATAACTAAAATTTTAATTACCTGGGAAAAAAGATTTTTCACACAAATTTAACTTAAAATTTGATGTGATATTAATATATTAAAAGTACACTATCGCTCCTAGCAGATAAGTGGAATCGTTATGAAGCGAAAGTGAATCTATTACATCACCCTTCACCCATGGTTAAGTCAGAGTTAAAGAAAGGAAAGTTACTTCTCCTGTCATTAAGTTGTCTGTAGTCAAAAAATTAAATGAACTTTGTTGTGGAAGAGCGATCGCCAAGGGGACAATGTGCTATAAAAGCCTTCAAAGTCTGCTTTCCACCAAGAGTTTTGTTCTTATCGTCTAACATCGACATGGAGAGCCAGGGGAAAGCTAGTTCTAAAGAAGCAAAATATTGCAACGTCCGAACAGAAAGGATATTTTAAAAAATTATCTAGAGAGAGTAAGAGAGCATGGTAGAACAGCTGAGAGCATTACCGTTGGACAGCAATTAAAATAACAACAGGGGGCGTCCAGAGCAGCAGAAGTCAGTGCTAATTCGACTTAACCGCAGCAGGGAATTGGCACTGTACTTATTTCACCGATTTAGCGTTGGATGCGTTACGAGATTCGCTTCCCATTTTACTTCTTCAATGGGGTAACTTTTACAGAATTCATTGCTTTGATATGCTCGCCTCGCCTCTCTTCCACTTCTCTTTCGATCTTTCACCGTCAGGCATAGGGTTCCTGTCTAGTCTTTGCAGTGACTATTAGTTGTCTAGTTTTAGGGAAGCCTATGTATTTATTTTTATGTTTTTCTTACTTTATTTTGTAAAACTACTATTTCTTCATGTTTCTTTCTTCCATGGTTATTTTTTCATAATTTGATCGACGATTCCTATGGGCCATAAGCTATGGTATATCCATTAGCAAGTGCGACCAGTTTCCTTTTATATTTTCTTACTTTAAGTTTGAAGAAACGAAGGATTTACGTGATTACTAAGAATTTCATCAAAATAAAATCTTAAAGAAAAAATGTTTATTGTATTTCAATGTCACAATCTATATATAGGGTGTTCGGAAAATGTAGGATAATAATTATATAGTGTGATTCCATGCAAGAATCTCACCAAAAAGTTCCTTATCCAAAATGTCTACAACTCAAAATTTAGGATCATAAATTAAAATAACTGTAAGGTTTATATGAATTCACGGTTATTATGAAATATACGGATGTGATGTGTGAGCTGATGTGATGTGGGGTTAAATAATAAATTATAATTTATTTATATTAAATCCTGTAACAAAGAACGTTGTTTAAAAACATTCCTAAGTAAAATTTAAGAATCTCCTAATATCAAGTTAAGGTTTTCAAAATTTTTTTGAGGTTTAAAATATTATCTGAAAGTTTGATTAGAAAATCTGATTTAAGTCATTTACGAAAATAATCTATGGTACACTGCTTTACAATTGCTAAGGAACAGCAACATTTTTGTCAATAAATACTGTCCCAAGAAATAAACGTTAGGAAAACTTCTGTAGACGTATTACAGTGTCTTTATGAATACAAAATCGCATGGAATTTGAACTAAGGAAACGAACATAATGGCAAAAGCAGAAAAGGTATCATGAAGCATCAATGAGTGAATAAAGAAAAAAGTTGGTTGTTTGTCACCGGTTTGAATTGTGAGACCCTTATTAGTGAGTATTGCCTCCTTGAACCGCAATGTATGTTTTGCATCTGTTTTACATGCTTCCCACCAGACTGTTAAGAAGAGCAGTCGTGATCTTATCCAATTCTTCCTGTAACGCAGTTGTCAGTTCCTGCAGCGTTCTGGGAGGGGGATTCCTGCGTGCCTCACGTCTGCCAAGAGCGTCCCGGCATGTTTTATGGAATTGAGGTCCGGGGAGTATGCGGCCCAATGCAAACGCTAGATCCTCACTCTCAAGAACATCCGATACCATTTTCGCTTTCTGTGGACGGACATTGTCGTCCATGA
This sequence comes from Rhysida immarginata, assembly GCA_023313115.1. Classification (NCBI taxonomy): domain Eukaryota; kingdom Metazoa; phylum Arthropoda; class Chilopoda; order Scolopendromorpha; family Scolopendridae; genus Rhysida; species Rhysida immarginata. The sequence goes on along the minus strand of JAHWFO010069434.1, from coordinate 3,524 downwards.
ACACAAAGTCTGGACCAACTGCTCCAAGGAAAAGACGAACGTGATCCAGCTGAATCTCCCCGCAATACTGTGTTGCTATAACAGACCCTCCTGCAAAGATGTGAAAGGGGGTTCTGGCATCATGCATGATGCCCCCCTCCCCACACACCACGACTCCTTGACCAAAACGTTGCACTTCCCGAGCGTGTTGTTGCTGATAACGAATTCACTTTTAACACCAGATCAGTTGATGCCCAGAATCACTCTGCATAGTAAACCAAGACTCGTCGGAGAACATCACCATGGACCACTCCTGATCGCCCCAAGTACGATGCTCGTTACAGCACTCTAATCTCTTCCATCGATGGAGCGGAGATAGTAGAATGCATTTGACAGGCTTCCGTGCATACAGCCCAATATCATTCAACTGACGGGAAATGGTTCTGGTAGAAACATGAGTGCCTAGACCTGCGGCTGTCAGTCCGTGTGTCGGATTTCTTCCTCTTTTTACTGAAGGGGTTATGCTATGGTCCTCCCGAGCAGTTGTGCTCCATCGACGATCATGCACACGTAAAACGGATCCTCTGGTGACGCTTTGCCCTGCCTCATACCGTCCAACAGCTCGTCCACGATCGTAATCACCCAAATGACATCTCTGCGGCATTCTGCAGACGTTATGTGACAGAGGGACTGAAAATTTACAGTAATGTTCGCAAAATACCTGCACGTGTATTCGCTCTAACACTCCACGGCTACTGATTTTCACTGAACATTGGACACGTGATTTTTTTTCAAATTATGCACATCGAACAACAAAGTAGCAAGCAATGTTTTGACGCATCCTGCATTATTTCCCCGCGCTCCTAAATGGCGGAATGCGCACGTTTCTTAGCAATTGTCAAGCAGTGTACTATACAGGGTCAGGGTCGGGAAACATTACTATGACCACCTCTCCTCGAACATGTTGGAACGTCCCATGGTATTCAGATGAAAAATCATTGCATATCATTAAAAGCTGACAATAGCAGACGTGTAGTAGCATCCGTTAGCACAGCAATTGTCGTCGTCATGGGCAGAGCAAGTGACCTGTCGGAACTCCAAAAGGGGATGTTCATTGGCTATCGGGCCAAGAGGGGCAGCATTTCAGAAACGGCCACCTTTGTGAAATTCTTTAGGGCTGCCGTTGCGAAGGTGTACCGCGACTGGTCGAACCAACCAGTTTCGAGCAACCGCAGAGGTAACTGTCGGGCCCCACGGGCCGTCGCTCCTAGAGGTGAGCGTCGGTTACGACGCCTGGCCAAGACCAATCGGCGTGCCACTGTTGAGCAACTGACACAGCAAATGAACAGTGGGGCTACTAGGCGTGTTAGTACCAAGACAGTGCAAGGTTGGGGCTCCGGAGCAGGCATATGGTAACAGCACCCATGTTGATACCTTTGCATCGCCGAAAACGCCTCCAATTCGCAATAGACTATCGCCATTGGACCTCGGCCGAGTGGCAAAGGGTTGCTTTCTCTGACGAGTCGTGGATTCTGATGAACAGAGTGTACGAGCGATGGAGAATTCACCGGGAAGCATCTGAGAACAGGCATCCCAACACCATCGTTGGCAGACGAGAGTCTGGTGGGGGATGTTTTCGTAGTATGGCCTGAGTCCACTGATACCGCTGGTGGGTACACTGAATGCTGTTCGTTACCTGACGATCGTCGCAGACCTGGTACACCCCTTCATGTCGACAGTGTTTCCCCAGGGTGATGGCACCTTTCAATAGGACATTGCTCCCTGCCATACTGCCAAAATTGTCCACGACTGGTTCGAGGAGCATGAGGATGAATTCAAGCTACTCCCATGGCCACCAAACTCCCCGGACCTCAACCCCATTGAACATTTGTGGGACCATCTCGATCGCCATGTCCGCAAGCTGGACCCTCCACCGGGTCCGGTGATGGAATTACGCTATGCACTGATCGCCGAATGGTCAACCTGCAACCACCTTCCGAGGACTTACTGACTCTCTGCCACGTCGACTAGCTGCTGTGCTTGCCGCCAAAGGTGGTCATAATAATGTGTCCCGACCCTGTGTAAAGAGGAAGAGGGCTTTATGTTTGCTGGCGATAACCGAAAAAAACTACTGAACCGATCTCAACCAAATTTTGCACACTTGATCTTCAAAGCAAGAAGAAGGTCATGTCTGTCTGAGATTTCGAAAAATAATAATTAACGATATTAATCGATATTCAAAATAATGACAGTGCATACTAATAGGAGGTATCTCACCAACAATGTGCACGAAACAACAATATATCACATGACCAACAATTCAAGGCAAACTTTGTGCAACAATTAGCCCGTCGCGTTTGTTGTTGATACTGTGACGCTCCGTCTTATGAGTCACGTGTGTCTGACGGTGGGAGGAGAGAGACAATAGAAAATAAGGTGTGTTATCGGTAGTTTTTTTTGTTTTTTTTTTGTTGGTTATGAAATAGTAGTGAGGGTTGTTTGTTGTGTGAGGTTATTGTTTGTGGTGCGTTAGAAATAATTTTTTGTATTGTCATTTTTGAGAGATATACATGTATATGCCGTGAACGATCGTTAATAGTCCTCTGTTGGAGCTGCATTGTTAATGGGTTTTCCGAGAATATAGCTCAGCTTCCAGCGGAGGATTGTTGCGATCGTTTTCGGCGAATTGGAGGAACGTGTTTTTGTTTTTGTTGAAAGATTCTTCTGTGATTCTTGTTTTTTTCTTGTCTTCCGTCGCTGTTGAGAGAGGATCTTATATAAAAATTTGTATGTTCTCCGAAACGACAAGGAAGATAATAGTGATGCATGTTACCAAGTATATTGGCGAAATGGAATAATCATACTAGCTGAAGAAAGTTTTTTGTGCGAGATCGAGACTTTTATGGAACTCTATGCTGAGTAGTAACTGCATGCCGTAAAAAGGGTAAATTTCGATTTACCTGGAACTAAGTAAATATGTGTTCGTAATTCTGAAACTGACTTTATTGATTATATATATTTTGTAATTATTTTCCAACATGATTAATCGGCTGGCCTTACCGACTAAACGGAGATGTGCGGCAGAAGTGAATTCTTGAAGGACCCCGATTACGTCAGTTGGCGTGATAATTGACCCGACGACCCCGTTTAAAGAGAGATAGCTAGTGGAGCATGGCAAGTCCTCAACCGTCATTCGTGACTGTCCAGCTTGCGAAAATATGGTGAGTTCGTTTCGCTTTGTTCGCGGTAAAACCATGGACCCGAGCATAAACTGTACAACGAAGCAATAGATAATTATCAGCTAAAAGTTTAAGATAGATTAAATGAAAAGGAGCGTAGGAACTTTATTTGTGTATTTTAGATTAAGGTTCTATCAATGTCAACAGCTGTTTAAAATAGAGTAATAAATATGAAGTCTAATTTTATTAAGCACCTTGTCATCACAATTGGATATCCGATAAGCAAAGTTTTGAGGCATGGGCAGTAATTCGGCGTAATAGGTTTGACTATTGAAATGGGAGCACAAGCGTATGCGTACTTATACA
>JAHWFO010069430.1:0-32421 GCA_023313115.1 Rhysida immarginata | reverse complement strand
TTTTTCGTTAGATAACTTTATAGACGCACGCAACGAGGGATCAACCCGCTCCATTACGGGGCTCAAAAAGGAACACTCCTCCAAATTGCACAATGTTCGAAGTGGAGACTACTTCCATGACTACAGTTTTTAAGTTACAACCGCTTGCATTGCGGATTAAGTAAGAGCAATGACGACTAGTGCAGACATCGCTTTTACCAGAAAGAATTCTTAAGATCAAGCAATGAAGCCCGCTCTTCAGGCAAAGCAATCGCAGCTATCCCATCATGGCGCGGAGATTCCAATCGCCAAAACGCTCATAAGTGAAGACCGACGTGGGATAGGTCGCAACAATTTCGGATATACTCCAGCAGGTACCCTGAAACTCCTCCCTGTTTTTTTTACTGTTTTTTTTGAATTTTTTTAAAGACTGGGGGGCTGCCCCCCCCCCCCCCCCCAGACCCCCTCTCTAACGAACTGATATATACCCCAACCTATTTGGTTACAGGGGGCAGTTGGTTTCCCCCCCGGCCGGTTACAGGTTTCGCGACAATTCAATTGGCACTGGACATTCAATTTCTCGGCATACATCACTTATACCAGGTATATATAATTACTCGGCGCAGCCCCCTAGTCTTTAAAAAAAAATTCACTCCGAGCAAAAAAAAAACAGTAAAAAAACAGTAAGGAGTTTCAGGGCACCTGCTGGAGTGTATCCGAAATTGTTACCGCCGATTCACACGGCTGCTTGTCTTGCAGCCTTCAGCATGACTGTCCATCGTCAAGACCGAAACTGAATAACCGAAAAAAACTTCCTTGAAACCAGCCGAAAGTCCTAAAAAAAAACGCGCGCAACGGGCGATGAAACAAAAACAGAAAAACTTTTTCAACAAAACCTCTAAAAGTTTAAGGGCCACGGTAGTTGGGAAGCTCGAGGTAAAGAAGCCAGGAGTACCTCCCACGGCACAAATGGCCACGTGAAGAGGAAAAAAGAGCGCATTGTTCCTTTCAAAAAAGAAAAGGCCCCACTAATTTTTTCCGCACCTTAGCTTACAAGTTGCACGCAACACTGTCTGTCCTTTCCCTTCATATTTTGCACATGTTTTGACGTTGAAGGTGGGACATCTGAATGTCGCTAACGGACTGTTAATGGAACAATTAAAGAATTAAAATATGAAGTTAAACCATATTTGGATGGTTTTGTTTAATTGTTGTGCGAATTAGTTTTATACGAAATTCTTCTAAAATACTGAATCAAAGGTCGTTTTTCAACTTTAAAACGTTCATAAAGTCTAGTTCCTGGTTTGGAAAGAATTTTAATAGATAAAAAATATAAAACGCCTACTGGAAAAGTTTCAGCGAGCATCTGTAATCGCTTAGCAGCAGATACGCGGGCAGTTACAGAAAGTATTTTTTTTTGAATTGGAGACGTTTATGGATTTGCGAGTTTCGTCCAAATTGAGAACTAAGAAAACCGAAATGTTAATAAGAAAGACAAAACTAAAATTAATTATTTAAAGATACACTTGACACCGTTCTGGGTTATTACGGCCAATTTTCCTGCCGCCGATAGAATCGACAAGATTATTGTCAATTTAGATGGGGAATTCGAGGATCTTGTTCATAAATGGGAAGATACGTTTTCCTTTGGGAGCAAACGAGCCGAACGTGTTAATCCATGCTAAAAGGAACACTTAGTGGCTCCGTTCAATAGTCGAGACTAGTCTAGATGCTTTGAATGTGGTCGAGCGGGCGTTGTTCGACGGAATTTTCCCCATTGCAAAATGAAAGCAGCAGGAAATTCTAGAAACAACCCATACTGACGAGTGATAAAAAACTAGCTTCAGATATAACTTGAGATAAATTATTTTTTCCCGAGGAAGGGGGTTTGTAACGACCCTATTTACCTTTTGGTGTTTTTCTTAAAAAAAAATAACGAATAATAGAGTGAGAAATAATAATACAGTTTGTTGCCTTTTATTAGGCCTATTACAGTGAAAAATAAAGTACCTATTTGGGGAAAAGATGAAATAGAGGAATATAAGATAATAGTCATTTTTGTGTTTACAAGAATTAAAAGACGATAGAAATATGTATCTTAATCTTAGTTTTATACTGACGATAATGTTTTATACTTTATTCAGTTGATGAACGATTAACAATGAGTCTGGAAACAATAAACTTGACGTTTTGTTTAAGAAAACAATGTATTATTTACAGATTCAAAAAAATATATATATGATTCCGGCCGTGGCCTCAGCGCCGATAGGATGTCTAGGGAAATGACTCCTCAAAATGATTTCTCGGGTCTCGAGGCCAAAATGAAGGACTTAATGAATATTTAGTTCCTTTAGCGGTCCTATTAAAAAAAACAATAGGAACAAAAATCAGCGTACCTACTGAAGGTGGGTTTTTTTATCCTTGGCAAATATTACGATGACCCAAAAATGTGGATTTAATTCGATATTCTACTTGATCAAAGACGACGTTAGTTTGTAAAAATAAATAAAAAAAAAAACGAGGAAAAGAATTATAATATTGACCTTATCTAGTCAATTTTGATGAAATTGTTGATAGATTGTATTTTGTTTTTCTTCCCTCATCGATTTGTCACGGTTCTACGCGACTGGTGAAACGTTCGGTGGTTGTGGAAGTGTAAGCCTTTGATCTGCTCCGTCGGTTTTGGCAATTTCGAGTACTGGAGTACTGGAGTCGAAGATTTTAAAACGCAGATCAGATAAAACAAACTTTTTATTCCTAATGTTTTGAATGGGGCTCGATAGTGAAACCTCAGTATTGGACGAATATCAGTGATTAGCCTATTTCGCTAAAGGCGTTCGTTGAAAAACGAGGTTTTTCTATTTCTAAAGAAGTTTAAATAATTTGTAACCTAAAGAAATGAAAAAATATAAAAAGAATGATCGAACTAAGATTGTAATTGAAAAATTACGAAACAAGGAAAATAAGATAAGTAAAACAGAAAGCGACACTAATTAAAAATGCTTTTCTTGGTGAACGATAGTCAATCAATCCACGGATAAAAGAAAATATTTTGTTAAATTACGAGTCCAGCTAAGTTAATGGTCTCTTGCAGTGGACGCCGAGGTGTTAGTTCGCACCCTTCAAGGATCATATTCCGCTTTGGCATGTCGCCACATTTATTCATTATCCCTTGTCAGGATTATGACCCCTTTAGCGGAAGGAGAGAGACTGGATCGCGTATTCCTTTCCTTACTAACTTACCTACCCGTTCTAGAAAATGAATGCTGAATTACAAATGAAACCCTAGTACGCGGTAATTTCTCCCTCTTTTATCTGGAAAAAAATTTCGGAAGATTATTTATTTGAAGCTGTAAAAAAATTGCTTAATTGTATGTTAAGATTTTCATCTCGGGAAAAGTAACGCATTTACTTACTTGTGATCAGCTGTGTATAACTTAAAATTGCTTATTGTGTCGGGATAATTAATTGACTGTTCTGCCCACCAAGAATACATCTTAGGATACCTTTTAGTCTTCATTTATTGTTAAGATTTAAGAAAAGGAAAAGATCAATCAACTTATGGTGTTGACGTTTCCCAGCCCATTGACGTTCAGTCACTGAACGATGTGAAGAAAAACTTGAACTGGTTTCAGAAAGTCACCTTTTTGCTCGATATCTTGGGAATCTACAAAGATGTCAAGCAGTTGATTTCGTTATTTCGAAGAAGCTTAAAAAAATTTGTTAGACTCGTTTCTTTACCTTTTAAGCTATTGACCAGAAAGCTCCCGTCAGTGAGACGTTTCAAGCCTTATTTGGTTTCCTGGAAAAGTTGCTACGACAAAGAGCTGGTTATCGGAACAATTTAAGAATTAAAATATGAAGTTAAACCATATTTGGATGGTTTTTGTTTAATTGTTGTGCGAATTAGTTTTATACGAAGTTTTTTTTTAAATACTGAATCAAAGATCGTTTTTAAACTTTTAAAACTTTCATAAAGTCTAGTTCCTGTTTTGAGAAGAATTTTAATATATAATAAGAAATATAAAATACAAATTGTACTTACTTTTTTTTTTTTTTTGCTTTTGGATTGTGCCCCCCCCCCCTCCCTCTGTGTGGCTTTAAGGAACTGAATGGAACTCATGTAGTGTCCTATCATTCTACAGAAACGAGCGAAATAAACGAGTTACCGAAAGAATATGGGGACCCAATTCAAGATTTGGAGTAGATTTATTCTTGTAATAGATTTATTCCCACCACCACTGGCAAAGTTCAACGAGCATCTATAATCGCTTAGCATCAGATACGCGGGCAGTTAAAATATACAGAATGTATATTCAAAAATTCCTGGCTTTATATTGTCAATTTCATTTCCACTTCATGGATATTTCATTTGCTGAAATCTCAGAATGAAAAATAATAATCTATATCTATATATAAAGCACATTGTAAGTATGTTTGTCCGGTTTTAAAATGGAACTTAGAAGCAATTTATAAGGTTGAAAGTTAACACACATCTCTGTAATACTACCACAATGATGGAAAAAATCTAAAACTGGAGATAGGTCTCTTAAAAACGTAGAAATTAACAAGAAATTAAGCTTCCCGAGGGTTCATCTATTTTTTTATTCCTTCATCTGCACTTTCTAACCCCCCATTTTTTAAATCAAAAATTGATTTTCTCAAACCTTGTATTTATAAAATATAAAAGAACCCTATCTTGTTTCCTTTCTCATCATTTTCGATCGAATGATATATGACACTCCATTTGTTGCCATAGTTCTAAAGACCAAGTGATTGCCTCCCCCCCCCCCATAATTCCGACTCAATTGAAACAATTTGGCCCAAACTTTACAGTAATATTGACCTTGCTTAGAGGAAGCTGTATAACGAATTTCACTCCTTTCTGTGCATAAATACGCGTAGATCTTTTAGTCCCCTCTAATTTCTGCCCCCGAAACTCCGACCCTAGTGGGCCAATCAAAACCAAGCTAAATAGTGAAGATGCACATGCCCATAGTAAGCTATATTCCGAATTAAAACCTTCTACCTCAAAAAATGCGGAAATTTTGAAGGGGACGGACGGATGGACAGACAGACGGACATCGTGAAAAAAATAAGTAGCTCCATTCTTCCGTTACTTAATAACCTTTATATTTATATAATATACGAAATAGACTTAGTTTATGTTTGTTTGCTTGCACCTGTGAACCATCAACCCGTGGAGCTTGTGTCAACAATCGGCTGGTCGTGTTTATATATTGCGTCAACAATGGTTGATGAAATTAATACTTGCCGCAGCCGACGAATGAGACAGGCCACTTCCAATTTCTATTGTGGGTGATAGTCTTCTGTGAAAAAATGCCCCAAAAAAATAGAAACAAAAAAAAAAAGAACTTCGGAAGTAATAAATAAGACTATCCCTCATCGTAATCCTGTGACCAGGCCTGAACACAGAAAAGATAAAACATTGTTACGTCAAACTGGTGGTGCTATTACAGAAGTTAGTTCAACGTCACAATTTTATTGCTTCAACAATACATTCTGGACGTCATGTTCAGGCCTGGTAGTTTCTAGGAGGCCGTGGACAGGCCCGGCATTGAAAAGTCACCTGACCATCTTAGTCCAAGCAACAATGTAATCTTAAGGGATTCTATCTTGCATTTTAGCAATCAGTATTTTTTCGTTTGTTAGAAATAATGAAGATTACATTGTTGCTTCGACTAAGAAGATCAAGTGACTTTACATTGCCAGGGCTTGTCTTTTTTCATTAACTACGATGCTTGCCCTAATGATTCATATTTTAACCTTTTATCGATAATGTTGCCATCAGTCATGACATTTGTATGAAATAAAGCAATTTATTTAATGAAATACACTGGTTCACAAATAGTTTTTGCCATTATGGCAACAATACATTAACAAATACTTGCATGTAATGTAATGTAATCTTTCTCTCTCTAAAGTCTGAAGCGGTACACGAGGCGGAACTGACGACAATTCTTCACTCTGCTTTGTTAATATGCCTCGCCAACACCTCCTATAGTCCATCCAGCCTTACTTTGCGCAAAATGTGATGGCCGTTTCAATTTTTGGACATTGTTACAAAAGAAATTAAACAATACACAACAATTAACATGTCCATCACATTTCGCGCAAACTAAGCCTGGATGGACTATAGACAGAAAGCCTGATAACGGAAACTTCATATATTGTTACATCATTAGTTGACCATTGTTAATGCTATAATCATTAGTCGACTATTGTTAATTGTTAATCCTATTTCAACCAATAATAAGCCCTAAATTATTAAAAAATTATCAAAATAGCATTTCTAAATAAACAGATTTTATTTCCAATTAATAGCTTTAACAATGGAAGACACTATTAGTTGCAAACAAAATTGGTTGTCATAGAGTCTATCTGGAAGACAAGCGTCGAAGAGAGTGTGGGCGCGATTAACAATTGTCGAAATATGGTGATGTAACAATGCACGAGTTGTTTGGCTTTCTTTCTAGGAGGTGTTGATACAACGCCTCCCATAAAAAAGCCTCCACACTGAAACGTCATACATTGTTACATCATCATACTTCGTCTTTTCTTAGTCGTATTTCTACCAATAATAAGCTCTAAATTTGGACGACTTATCATAATGTAACAATGTATGACGTTTCAGTGCCGAGGCTTCCTTTATAGGGACGTTGCCCGGCCTGTCTCTCGTTGGCCTCGCATTAGTATCAATAACGTATATTAAAGATAGACTCCGAAACCAGAGGCAATACTTGAAGCAAACTGGGAAGCTACGCCGCTCAGAACTGTCATAGCCGAAAGTGAGTAAAGATAATCAAAACACATGGCTAAACACGAGGATAGCTGATTAATAATTCTTTCACACGCCGATCACGGAGTGAGAAGTTTATCTTTTCGTTAACTTTGTATGTGAAGTATTTCAATCAGATCAAATATTCTCCAATGATTCTAATAGTTATATTCTCTAATGATCCAACGAGTAGTTTCCATTCAAAATTGTAACAGTGCTCACAGAGTATGAACCAGCAAGTGTTACGGTGATAAGTGCGTAACTCGGAAACTACTTACTGGAATTGTTCAAACTTTAACGGTATATAGAGTTTTATGTCCCCTATTATTCTTACAAAATTTATTGCTTTAGAATTTGCATAACCTGAATTATTAACTTGTTGATCTTGGTTGCGGCATTTTTATTTCTGTTCATATCTCAGTTAGCGTTCAAATTCGGACCCACATTGTATTATTGTTCATTCTGGTCATCTCTGCCATTGCTTACAGTTATACACACTTTTTCAGAATCACCCTGTATAAGCAATCCAAATTGAGCTGAAATGACAGAGCAGCTGGCTCCGTACGAAATTTCGATGCATAGACCTCGACATCTACGCGAGAGTCTTTGGTTGAAATTGAGGCCATTTGTCGAAGACCTGACTAAAAACTCGGTGCTGGGGAAGGGGGTCGCATGGATGGGAGTTCCAGAAAAGAGATAATGGATTAATTAAGAATGATTCTTCAAAGGCAATTATTTGTATGCATAGATTTCTTACAAGAATACCTATAATCCTCAAAACAAATTTCACAGGCTTTAAAGCCTGCCTGCCTTGCCTCTAGTAAAAATTATTAATTATGATAATTGTGATCCTGACATTATTAGTAATATTAAGCAACTGTCAAAATTTTTCAATAAATCTTCTTGGGGAACGATAAAGGGTCAGAGGGCATAATGTTATATAAAAGAATAATTAAATATATAAATAAATAATAATTATTAATTTTTTATTAAAATCTTTGAGAGCTGTAAGAAATATTCTAAAACAAATAAGAGAATACAACTTCCAGGGCGTGCAGCTGCTTAAACTTTTGCTGAAACGTTGAAAGTATAGTAAAACAGCAAGCTCTAGAGTCCTGAGTGGAATGATCGATTAAGGAAAAACGGGAAGTTAATTCTCAGACATGACTTCATATCATACATCCCCTTTCAGGAATTATCACCCGTACTCGCCTTTTTTATTAATCGATTTTTCCACTCAGGGCTCTAGATCCTGCGCTTTGACTACACTTTCTCTTTTTGTAGTAACTTCCTTTAGAGAAATTATAGACAATGTTTATCTAAATACACTGGCTGACAAAAAAAGGTGAAGCACCCAGAAGGAGTGGTGCAATAACATCCTATTTTGGAACACATGAATACCATAGATGTGTGAGTAAACGATTAGATTCACAAGGATCTGTAATGTCTAGAACGCTCACCAGAGTGCATTCGTGATGTCACCGCCATGTTATTGATAAGTTGTTACCAGTCAACTGCTGTGAGTCCGACAGTTACGCAAGACGTTCAGAGAGAATTACTATACTTTACAAAGCAGCCTCGCAGGCGCGGCGTTACATATCCTATCCACCAATTGACATTTGATAGGGGTCGTGTTTTGGGACTGCATGAGGCTGGTTGATCTTATTGTGCAATTGCCAGGCATATGGGCCATTCAGATATCGCAGTGGCCCGATGTTGGAATCATTGGGTACATGAGGGCACCCATGCATGTCATGCAGGTTCGGGTCGACCAAAAAACACCATCTCAAGAGAGGACCGTCGTATCGTGCTGCAAGCCTTAAGGAATCCCATGGCATCGGCAGTTGCCATCCGCGAGCATGTACTGGAGACTGTACAATACCCCGTGAGTTCCCGCACAGCGTCTGGACGACTCCCATCCGCCGGATTAGGGTTGTACCGCCCCATGCAATAGTTGCCATTAACACCACAACGCCAAAGCCTGTGTTTAGAGAGGTGCCTTTGCCCAGGAGTCATAGATAGTGATGAATGGCTACGCATCATCTTTAGTGATGAGTCCCGCTTCTCCATCGTTTTCGCGTATGGCAGCGTCGAGGGCAGAACGCATAACTCTCTCATATTATGGAGAGAGACACCGGCATAAATCCTGGCATCATTGTGTGGTAAGCCATCGGTTATGCGTTCAGATCACCTCTTATAGTTCTTCACCAGACTTTAACGGCACAGCGATACGTCTCAGACATATATTCTGCATCCGAACGTCCTATCCCGTCTGGCACAGCACCCTGGAACATTGTACCAACAAGATAACGCACGCCCACACACTGCATATAAGTATATGTACTGCCTACAGCATGTTGAGGTCCTCCCGTGGCCAGCAAGATTGCCGGAACTCTCCATCATTGAATACGTGTAGGATGACATTGGAAGGCGACTCCGTCCCGGTACCAACCTGAGGGATCTGAAGGGACAGCTGCAACAACTGTGGACTGCCTTGCCTCATAAGAGGATCCAAAGGTTGTTTGACACCATTCCGAACCGCATAAAGGCATGCATTGGGGCCAGAGGAGGTGCCAAACCCTACTGTCCAGGCCCAGAATATTCCACCTGTACTGCCGATGGCGTTGTCTGTTTCATCCCATATTGTAATTTGTAAAATAAAGTCACATGTTCTTTTATCATATTTCGTTTCATTCACTTTCAGCCAATTCTTCTGGATGCTTCACGTTTTTGTTAGCTAGTGTATATTAGAAAATTATGAAGATCTCAACTGATTGTGTGAGAGAGTAATTCTTGCTGCGAAACTGGTACTGTCAATATGAACAACCACATTCCGGACATGATTCCATGCTCTGTGACTGAATACAACTATATTGAAACAGTTGCATGTTGATGAGGCTGTAGACAGTGTTCCCTAACTCCCTGAATCCATCGATGAAGTATATTTTAATATACACAGAAATAATTGAATTCCCATAGCCTTTCTTTGATATTATAAAATGTTTAGGATGCAATGTCGAATTTTCCTAGGCAAACCCAATTGGGCACAAATTTCCAGTGCGAGCATTTTAAAGAGTTATTTTCATTTTTCCAAAGTGAATATTTACTTTACTAATACTGAGGATTTTTCATGTGTTCTTATTTATATTTAAATTCAAATATTAAGAAATTTCATTAAACACACAGCCCGAGCAACGCCGGGCATATCAGCTAGTAATTATTATACTTCAGAAATAATAAATTTTTAATGAAGTGAAAAAAAGTCAAATTTGTTATGCACAATTATTAGATAATCACTGAAGTTTGCAAATGTAACAAGTATGAAAGTAAATATCCATCTAAAAATAAGTAGCAAGTTTATTATTATCGTTTATTTTTTGTTTTATTAAACACAATTATTGATAATTTTTTTGCAAAATTATGATAAATTTTATAACTGCATTTGAAAACTCATTTTTTAAAAACGAATTATAAAAAAGTAGTAGTGTCTTTTTTTCATCCATAAATAAAACGCAAAAAACTTGTTATTCTTGCAAAATACAGTATTGCTTTATTCTATTTTTTTCAATTATATTTCCTTTTTTAAAAACGACTCCTAATGACAAACTGTAGCAGTTTCGTTTAAACTTGTGCACAAATAGTTATGGGTTAATCGGCAACATTCCAATAATAAGTGGCCGGCCAGATGGCCCCGAGGACTAGGGCGTAGGCTTTCTAGTTCTCGAGTCCGCCTGGTCGTGTGTTCGAATCCTGAGCATGGATGTTTGTGTTTGTCCCGGGCTGCGTACAGAGTTTGTGTAAAAGGCGCAAAACGATCATAGTAGTCGACGCCAAATTTTTAGAACCCCCACCCCCAATAATAATTGCAAGTATTTTAAACAGTTGGGGTAAAATCTATTCATCATCGGGCTGTTCTCTCTTGTGCTTTCTTATAATTCATTGTAGTTTTTTAAATAATCACTTTAAAATAAATTCACCAATTTTCTTAAATAAATATTTACCCGAATTTGAATGTACACTAAAAGTCGGCTCTAAAGGGATACGCAAAGATAGAAATAATACCGAACCGTAAAATTACCGCATAGTTTATTTCATAAAAAAAGAAATTTTGAGTATATTATCTTCTCTTTATATCGAAATATTAGATAAAAAATATTAAATACATATTGTTTTATTTATCTCAAAATTAACGACTCCATCTAAATATCGTTATTTATATCCATATATTTACATCACTTTTTAAAATGTTTGAAATTACATTAAAAATAATTCTTTTTATTTTTCAAATTAATGCAAGCGTCGTCATCCAAATAATTAAATCCAAATATCATATATTATCGTTTGTATAACAATTATTTTGTGGTGTGTCCAAATCGTCAGCGTTGTTAAAAGTACCTTCGCTTCAATATGAAAAATTAAAAAAACATGAAAACTTACCTTGCGCAGAAGTGCACGGAGCCTTTAAATGCGATTAAATCATTATTGAGATATCAACATTCTATTCAGTTTATATGTGAAGTACATTCAAGTGAAAATATATCCAGTTCCTCACAAAATCAAGTAACAATTTTGAAATTTTCAAAAAGTTTTGAAATAATTGGCAGTCAATTCTTTGAAATTGGATTTCAACTTATTAAGGAATACTTAATGCTAGACAAAACGCTTTTGCCATGACTCGATTGTTCTTATCTATGACTTATCATTTAAGTTAAGATTTATCATATGTTATCGTTGATTATTATTAAATACATTTTAATATTTCGAAAAAAAGACGATTAGTCATTTTTTATTACTCTACTCCTCTCTTAATAAGCTATATTGTCACGTGCTTACGAACAGGAAAGTGGGCATCGGAGACTTTGTTTACGTATTAAATATTAAAACGATGAGGAAAAAAGAAACCTACAAAACAATGTTAGACATTTGAAGGTTTACTGAATTTCGTAATGCTTTCAGCACCAAAATGCCCTGCTTAAATAACCTTTCTTCTTTAATTAACTCATTAGTTTCTGTGTCACCTTAGCAACTATTTTAGGAATAAGCTTTAATTCTATACAGCGTAGTATATGGTTAGACTGCAGACAATTAGCTTCAAAGGATTCTTGGCCCAGACCAAAGTTGATTATGTATTATTTGTTGCCTTTTATACAATAAGTCATATTGGTTATAATAATTTCTAAATCTTTATTTGCTCTTTTAAAGGTTGTCTATCTCTACTTTTTGCTTAAGCAAAACATTTTTAATTGATTTACCCATTTCCTTATATCCCTTAAAAAAAAAACTTAACTTTTCTGCAATATTGGATTAAATAAGTTTAAATAAGACTTCCATTCTCCAACGAAAAACAACTTCACGGGACTAAAGAGAATTCTGGATTACCAAAGAATGTGGTGTTCTTCCACCAAATTGCTGAGGTACCAAGGAATTCTTCAGGTTCGGCATTTAGTAATTAAATGATTGGACAACACAAACTGAGACAAATTGAGCAAGGTTTGTTAAAAATAAATTCAATTTAATAAGAAATTACAATAAGATATTTGTTAAACTACCTGCAATTGATGAATATTTTGAATATAAGGCATGAAAATTTTAAGTTACAGGAATCATCATTTTTAACTACGTATTCTTTACATTAGTTGCATGTTTGAACAGTATTGCTGGTAGAATTGAAATTAATATGGGTTTATTAATAGCAATACAGTAGCGTTTTTATTTCTTTTCGACGTGTTTCAAGTATAATTTCATCTTCAGAAACTCTGAACACTACAAAGCTGGCTTGAGATACATTAACTGGTTATATATCTCATGCCCTCCAATCAGAAGCAATTATTTTCGACCAATTTGCTTCCGACTGGTGGGCTTACATTTATCGTGGCCTCCAGTGATTAGTTAGAAGAATCAGAGACAAGCGATACTCTATGGTAAAAGACATTCCTTAATCTTTACCCTGATGTATCACTTGTGTTCGAAGATTATTAGAGACGGGTTCCCTCCTGATTTGATTATGATGGTGAAATCCTTTCTTAGCGACAGGTTCTATCCAAGGTAAAGACCGGTTTCCCACAGGGTTTTGTCTTTGGGCCCATTCTCTTTAATTATTTTGTGCAAGATTTCTCAAAACCCGAGAGGTGTACTTTATATTTCTATGCAGATGATACTGCCATCATGGCATGGGCGCATCAGCCATCTCATGTTATCACTCGACTGCAGAAATCCTTGAAGAAATTCAAAGACTGGTTTAAGTGCTGGAAACTAAATCTTGACGTCGGAAAATGCAAAGCCGTGTACTTCAACAAAAAGCTTAAGTTCCCCCGGTTTCCCTGATTCTTTTCAATAAGAAACTCGAATAGGTTGAAAACTACATGCACCTTGGCTTTATCGACTCAAGACTTCCTGGTATCGTCACGTGACTTACACTATCAACAAGGCGAAGAGGGTAAATTACAGTCTTATAGCTCTCCTGGGCAGAAACAACGCCCTCAGCATCGACAATAAATTACTACTGTACAAGACAGTGATTAGGACCAACCTCCTCTATGGTATGCCTGCGTGGGCGACTATATATAGAAGCAGATGGAGTGAACTCCAGTCGTTACAGAATGTTACCCTGAAGAACAACTGCCCAGCATGGAAGATGGACCATAAAGAAATCATTACATTCACTCGGATCTGAACATGACTCACGTTAGAGTGTCCAAGATCTGCTGATGAAAAGCCATGACAATGACCTGGTGGCTGGAATACTGAATAACCTGATGGAATTGAAGCGGCATACAAAGTAGCGAAAACCGAGTCATATTCTTGATGTTAACTTCGAAGACATTGGCAATGTTTCCTTCCCGGATTATTGGAATATGTAATATCACCCCTCCTCTACCCCTACCCCTCCCCCTCTCTCACTCTTCTGACAATCGTCAATCTTATTTTTTTTTCATACTGTGGAAGACCTCTTTGGGTTAGTCAGGCTTCTTGCCTATTTCAATGTATTTCATCTGGAATTTATTCTGGAAGGGTGAGAATCGTATAAGCACTGCTTACGTCCCTCGTGAAGAAATGTACACTTCACTGTTCGATTATCAAGCTAGCTTTGTAGCGTTCAGAGTTGCTGAGGATGAAATTATACTTGAAACGCGTCGAATAGAAATAAAAGCGCTACCGTTTTGCTATTACTAGATCCAAATTTATTTTGATATTGTGCAACACTTCAACAAGTCACATTCACTAAAGGTTACAATAGTTTCAACGCCAACATGAATAGATTTCAATTGCTAACTGCAACAAGTTGAATACTGCTGGTAACGGACACAACATAAAGTTTCAAGAATTATATTACATGCAACTAATTGTAGGACAGGGACCATCTGCAAACTCGTAGGGATTTTATATCTTCCTCAAAATTAATCATGAACCCATCAGTAAAACAAAATTCATCTATTCGAACATAGCGAATTAACCAAAAACAACCATCCAACCACAGTTACTTGAGAGCCTTAACCTCGCTCTTAAACCAATTAATTATAATAAATATTGAAGAATCTCAATAATTCTCACAAATATTTTAAACATTTACTCAATTGGCAAAATAACTAATAAACTATCTACAACCCTATTTCCTTTGAGTAATTACATAACTTCAGATATGACTTAATTGCTCAGTTACAGTTAAATTTTTACTTTATATAATTAATTTACCTCTTTAATACATTAAACGTTGCGTTGTGTATAATACTTTAGTTAAAAAACAAAACAGGGATCTCATGACTCATGATTAAAAAAACTTCCCAAATAAATTTATCATCATCTAGATGGAACCCGTCAAACTTTGAGGGTAAACAACCAACCTCTTCAGAACAAATTTTTATAAACTTCAGCGGAAAAACCCTCGACAAAATCTTCATAAAACTCGCATTCAATAAGTATTTTAAAAACTGTTTCTAACCTGATTTCACGACGTCTGTCTTCGGTGTTATAAAGACAACACCAACAGCCCGGAATAGGAAGTTTCCCTCACCTTTAATTTTTATAATCTTACTCTCAATATTAATCTCCATCGCATTAATTAAAAAATAAATAAATAAAAAATCATCAGAGCAACAAATAGAACAATAGAGCAGCTTAAAAGCAGAAAACGCTGCACGCTTCCATACTAATTAAAGGAATAACCTCCTACTACGCCTCCGTAGAAGCCAATTTTTGCGGATCTACATAATGACAGTTTTTATCATATCACTACGCACGAGCTCAAAGCAATTTTAATTGTAATTGTAATTACGAACACAAGTACTACCTTTTACAAATCTACAGACCAAGATCTTTTATTTAAGGCCAAAATGAAGTTTAGAGATGCAGAAGTTTTCTCCAACGAACTGTCGAAAGAGTCACCCTTGGAACTTAAATATCTAGATAGCGATTAAACTTTAACATTAACAACGAAGATTTGACTGACATCTATATAAAACTGCATTTCTCTTGGTAAAATTTATCGTTCTTACCGCAATATGTTTTCCAAAAAACTTCAGTAACTCATTACATATGATATTTAAAGGGTAATAGTTTTTTTCTCAACTTCACCACAAAAATGGAAACAGCAACAGTCATGGTCCATTGGTCTGAGAAAGCATTCCAAAATGGCGAATTGATCTAGTAGATCCTCTGAGATGGATCGCGGAAGATCCCCGATTGCTCAAAGGATAAATTGAATAGTGAGATCATGATAAATACCCTCAAATGAAGATAACTGCCAGGGAGGCTGTGAGAAATAGGTCAAGAATAAATTCATGTTCCAAGTTTATGATCAGTAATTCCATCATACCTAAGGCCTGGTAGGTCTATGTCAGCAAGTTAAGAGAGGTCCTTCTCTCTTCGTCGTAAACATCATAATGAGCGTAACAAAGCTTCATCATCCATATTTATTGTAAAATATCTAGAAAATGTTAATTTTACCAAGAAAATGAACACCAATCTCTTCTTACCTCATTAAACTGACATATTATTATTAAGATTTCAACAATAATGAGCAAACTTTCATAAAGCAACATTATAAAATTATACACTGCTCAAAACATTTAAAGGAACACTTCTATTAAGCAGCGTGCAGAAGCAACTACGAATAATATGGACAAAATCGCTATATGCGATTATTAAAAGACGGTTTATTTAACAATAGAATCCATTATTGAAACAACTGGTGAAGAAACAAAGAAAAAACAGGAAACTGCAGGACCCCTGCCTAAAACAAAGTGAAATGTCTTTTGGACGTTGTGAGATTGCCCTGTTTCTTCCAGGGATCAGTTTTTGCACCACTCAGTAATGTGTATGCCTACCATGGGTTGCAGTAACCTCCATGCACCTTCGAGGCATGCTCCGTATCAGTCGACGGATGTGATCTTGGGGAAGCCGTCCCATTCCTCAGTAAGTGCCTGGATAAGCTGTTGCAGTGTTTCTGGAGCTGAAGGGTGGCGTCGAATTCGCCTGTCAAGCATGTTCCAAATATATTCAAGAGGATTTAGGTCTGGACTCACTGCAGGCCACCTCATGGTCTGAATGCCATGCATCCGTAGGAAGTCTTGAGTGACAGCTGCCGTGTGTGGACGAGCATTATCCTGCATCAGAAGGAATCCAGGCCCCATGCCATGTGCAGCAACAATCACATGTTCTACCAGAATGTCACGAATGTAAACGTCAGCGGTCATTCGCCCTCGGACGACCACAAGATGAGTTTGATGGTCTATTGAGATGCCAACCCAAACCATAATGGAACAACATCCCATTCGGTCAGTCTCACAAACTGTTGCGTCGGTGTTTCGCTCACCACGTCGTCTCCAGACACGTAGACGGCCATCACAGCAGGTCAGGCGAAATCTTGACTCGTCTGTGAAGAGAACAGAACGCCAGTGGCGAAGCTGCCAGGTGACATGTTGATGTGCAGACAAGCTGTGCCTGTGCTGGCGAGTTAGCCTAGGCACTCGATTTGGTCGTCTGGCTCTCAAGCCAACTTCACGTAATCTGTTCCGAATTGTTTGATCTGAAACAGTTACCCCAGTTGACATCTGCAGTTCATTTCTCAGGTCTCTGGCCGTTGAGGTTTTTCGGCGCAGGGCACAAGTCCGCACATAACGATCTTGATTGGCGGTAGTAGAGCATCGGCGACCTTGCCCAGCTCTTCGTGTGTACTGGCCAGTCGCTTGGAATCGTGTCCACAGTCGGAAAATGACGGAAGAGGACACATTGAGGGCATTTGCCACAGTCTTGATTGACCCGTTTGGAGCAATGTTACGGCTCTCGCAGCTTCTATTGCTTCAAGATGCCCTCGTGGCATGTCAGAGCACTAATAAAAACGTTCCAGGAATGCCTGCACCTTCTAATGTTCGACCGTTATCTCCAAGCAAACAGTGTACTGGCATGTAACCACTTTGTTTTCCGGGGGGTTATATTGCTATGCAAATTTCAACAGCTTCAACCATTTCCTATGCGGGAGATACGTAGTTGGTTTCATGTTGCAGAAGCTGAAATTGCTAAAAAGTATTATTTACGCCCTCTGTAGGAGGTTCTACAATTGTTCCTATAATTGTTTTGAGCAGTGTACAAATATTTACATGTGATTTTCTAGGTAGCGGAAGAATAGAGCTATCTTATCTGGTACAGAGGGTAGATTATCGCAAGCGGGAGGGAGTTTTGCGCCATCTCATTAATAACGAGGGAGTTTTGCGCCATCCCATTATCTCATCTCCTACGAGGGAGTTTTGCGCCATCCCATTAATAACGACTGCTACGAGATGACAGTAGCAGTCGGGACCGACGGCTTAACGTGCCCTCCGAAGCACGGGGGGTTTCATGATGGAAAAGCTGCTGGGGATAAACGAACCAGAGGCTGTCACCAACTGCTGGAACACCAGCTATGGTCAATCGGCAAATGGGTCAAACCAAAGTCCCCCAACAGCCGCGCCCCAAATAGTTGTCCCGCCAGCGGTGGCCCTCAAGCCCAGGCCGTCACCCAACCAGCAGCTGGCCGCGCCTGAAGTTGCTGAACTCCATCGATTGGCAAGCCAACCGACGAGACAACCAGGCCACGGCCGCCCCCAAAATAGAGCTATACAGGATGATTTACATCGAATGTAAAATACTTAAAGGGGGTATTATAGAGGTTAAGATAAACACAAAACGTCCTATGAACATGGGTTCAAATATGAACGATAACTGAGATATGAACAGAAATAAAAATGCCGCCACCAAGATCAACAAGATCAATAACTCAGATTCTGTAAAGCCTAGATTAATGCAATTTGGAGGAATAACGGAGTACATAAGACTGTGTATACCTTTAAAATTTGATCTAATTCTAACAAGAAGTTTCCAAGTTACTCATTCAACATCATAATACGTACGTGTTCACTTGTGAGTACTAACTAGCACTTGTCACAATTTTTACTGTGTAACTCGGAAACTTCTCGTTGGAATTCAATCAAATTTTAACGGTATACACAGTCTTCTGTACTCTGTTATTCCTCCAAATTTCATTAATCTAGGCTTTACAGAATCTGAGTTATTATAACTTGTTGATCTTGGTGGCGGCATTTTTATTTCTGTTCATATCTCAGTTATCGTTCATATTTGAACCCATGTTCATAGGACATTTTGTGTTTATCTTAACCTCTATAATACCCCCTTTAAGTATTTTACATTCGATGTAAATCACCCTGTATATTGAATTTACAATGTTCGTCTGTCCATCCGTCCCCTTCGTAGTTTCTGCATTTTTGAGGTAGAAGGTTGAAATTCGGAATGGGTACGTCCACCTTCACTATTTTGTTTTGGTTTTGATTGGCCCACTGGGGTCGGAACTACGGGGGTGGGAGTTAAAGGGGCAAGTGATCTATGTGGTATTTAGCTATGTAAAGGAGTGAAATTCGATTTGCAGATTTCTCTAGGCAAAGCTTACATTACTATGAAGTTTGCGCCAAATTGTCCCAGTGGGGTCGGAGTTGTGGGGGTGGAGACACTTGGTCTTTAGAACTATAGCAATATAAGGCATGTGTTATATCATTCGTTCGAAAATAATGAGAAAGAAATGAAGATAGGGTTCTTTTATATTTTTTAAATACTAAGTTCTAGAAAATCAATTTTTTATATAAAAAAATTTGGGATTTAAAACTGCAGATGAAGAGGTATATATAAATGAAGTCAGGGCTTATGCTACTTTCCGATAACTTCCTCGGAAGGATAAATATCTTCTTACTTTGCAAAAATAATAAACACTTAATAAACTATGGGCATGTCACGTGCCAGTGAAAGCTTAAGTGTAAGACAGAAGTAAGGATACGTAAATTGAATGTAACATAACAAAATTTATTCACTAGAATGATTGAACAACTTTTCTTCGTCTTGAAGTAAAGTAATATTAAACTTATAATGCAAAGGACAGAGCCGAGGATCATTAGAACTGTGCACTGGTAATAATTTAACGTGAAAAAGTTCACAATTATTTAGTCCACTATGCAACGGAACGTCAACACGCTGTATAGTAGGACGCCAATAAGATAAGTACAAGCAGTCGGAAATAATGACACACCGCTGCGTAGAAATCTTTACTCACGTAACTCGTGACTAGGTAAATGGAATGCTAAGCCATAAGTTGAGGGAGTATTTTAATACCAGTCAAATAAATAAAAGTTCACTCCTGCTTAGAGAAATAGTTCATTATAAACTATCATAGTTAGCCAATGCTTAAACGTAGGCAAGGTTAAATGCATACATGGACACCACAGAATAAAGTCATACACAGTCACTTGCCGCACCAGAACATTAAGCATAAATTTAAGCACAGTTTATCTTTGAAGAACAAATATAATCTTCAGAAAACCTCCCGTAAATAATAGTCAAATTTATAAAATTCTTTACATTGAAGGGAGAGTCATTCTTAACGCTTATGTAGGCTATGGAGCACTCGTGAATGCGGAATCGCAAATAGTTCAGTTCGCAAAAATACAATTGGCTTACCCCGTAATTCCTCCGGATATAGCCGCTAGTTCACAGAACAAATGCTGAATCGATCCTTCGATGCAGCCAAGATCATCTAACATAAATCCACGAAGTCCAAACGGGAAAATTCCAAACGATGGCGCAACAGCCATAGAAAGCCTCTTCGTTTCAACTCACCGTAGAAAATTTCCCTCGTGGAAAAAATTGAAGTGCACTAAATGCTCATAGTGTGAATAAAGACATCGATATGCGGGAACTAAGATGTTCGGATTCAGAAACCTCCTTCCTCGCTCCGACGACGTAGTTTTGTTAACGTTAACACTTTTTACATTTAGCTTTTTAGTTCCATCTTGGTTCATTGCACTCTTAGGCCCTCCGCACACGAAGCGACTAAAAAGAAACCAAACTAATCGCCAACCAGTTACCAACTCAAATAGCCAACTAGTTACCAACTATGAATCGCACACGACTCAACTGAAAGTTGACTCAACTCGGTGACTATCGTGCTCGCGTTTTCCGTCGGAACACATGCAAACTCACTTATCGATTATCACATTGTGTTTAAATTATAATTTCATTATTGCGATTAAAGCTATTGTTTTTATCGTGTTAAAGATGTCTAGTGATTCAAGTGATGGAGATATTATCCTTTATTATTAAAATAGAAAAAGAAAAAATTGACAGAAGTAGAGGAGGTATCGGGTTCACCCCTACATTGAAATAAATATAAATGCAGAGCATTTGTTGCTGCAAGACTTGAATTTGTTGCTGTCTATTCTAAATTCAAGAATTCTAGATTAAATGGAAGGATTGTCTACCATTTTCGCCGTTTCACGTGGTCGTTTACAAAGCAACTCTAGAAATAAATCGCCGAGCAACTCTGCATGTCGAGTTGCGATGACTGATCACCAATGCGTTGCAAACTGGTTAACAACAAGTAGCGCCGTGTGCGGCTGCTAATTGAAATCAACGCGCGGCAACTATTTAGCGACTGATTGACGATTTAAGTTTGCAACTGGTTTCTTTTTAGTCGCTTCGCTTGAGGAGGGCCTTAGATTCTGAATCGTCGAATCTCTCGAAACTTCCGCTCTGCCTACGCGCTTCCGCGCACGGGCGTTTCCATTTTTTCGCCTCGGGTTGATCGCGTCGGCTGGCTTCGTTCTCTCTCGAGACGCCCGAGCATCCTCATTTGATGTCACGGCCGTTTTTGTTGGATAAACGTATCTAGTTGTATAATGCTTAAAAACGGACCGTGACACGCTCCGGGGCCCCTTTCGCAGCTTTGCCTGTCGATTAATTTTCTGTTGACCCATGTAGTTCAACTGAGTGGCAGCCATTCTGAACCTGGCATTCGACCTCGAAGTTCTACTATTTTGCCCCGTAGCTTTATCAGTAACACCCTTTATGGCTGCATGCCTTTTCTGCCTATTAGGTGGTTTTCTTAATTCATGACGCTCACAGTCCTTACGTTTTCCATGATTCGGCTTAACCTCTAAAACTAGGGTTAATCGAGGCATGTTCACCCACTTTTGTTTGATGGGCTTTGCGCTTTCTTAGGGCCCGCAGAAATTTGCGCCCGTTCGAATTGTTCTCTTCGCTGTCCATTTTCTTTATGGGCATTAAATTCTTTTGTACTCTTAAATGCTTGCGACGAGCTCTTGTCTTTACTAGTGTTTCTTAACCAGCTATCACTGAAGGAGAGACACTCATTTATCATATTCACACTTGCGTTACATTTGTTTGCCTTTTTATCTTTACAATCCATTAGTTGAGTCCCCGAGAGGGCGACTTTGTTCCGCTTCCGCCGATTTGAAGTGGGGTTAGGCTTTAGCTTCAAACTTTCAGTCACGCATGGGACCCTATTATTTTGTCGGCCAGTTTGAGAGCATCTAGCCTTTGCTTCCTCTAAAAGCTTATTATTCTGATGCACCTTATTTACTCGTTCATGAAGACGAGTACGATTTACTCGTTCACGAAGATGAGTGCGCAACGGTCTACTTCAGAATTACCGAAGAAGTGCGCTTTTTTCCATTGTTTTTTATTGCTTTATTTTTTTCCCTCCAGGTGTCCCGGATTATCCAAAGAGAAGCTTAAGATATTGAATTTTTATTTAGGAGAAAAATGATTTTTCAAACCACAATTTCAATATATTTTAAGATATCTCTTTTAGTAAAGATTTTAATTAGCCACAATGGTCAGGTGGTTTTTCAGTGCTATCGCCTGTCTTTTTGGTAGGCTGCTGACGGGAACGTATCGGCGTGTTTCAAATGTGCAACAGCAAAGACGGATTCATTCATCAACAATAATCATCCCTCGGTAAAACTAATTGCTTGGTGTAACAAACAATTCGTATGACAATCGTCCTTCCGCAAATCGGCAATGAAGGTTACCGACTTGTGATGGACGACAAGTGAATTTGTGCTCTTAGAACGCGTTACAATGAACCGATTTGAAAACTTTTGTCCTTTAGTATGCATCTTCATAGGTATAGAATGTGAGTATATAGATTCAGCACTCTAGCTTGTCGGCAAGTTTGTTTAATATTGATTAAAAGATTTGTACCATGCAGATATACTTTTTAGTTAGTTAAATGAAAGTGCGAAAAATAATTGTTTGTCACTGAAATCTACAAGCAATATGTCTACCGATTTCTTGATTGTTTAATCTTCCTACTTTATTAACGCTAGACACAACGTAATTTCAAAAATATCCTTAAATTTCATTAGCCGTCGATAATAACGTTAAACAATTGCCTTTTTATTCTGGGAAATCTTTTGTTGAATTCGGTTTCCTGCCAAGTTTTAACTCCAGATGGCATTAGGATCCGCGAAACGGTCAAACTAGCAAACTAACTCCAGAGGAAGCTATTTATTTTTGCAATAAGTAGCATTTTTGCCCGATTTCTTTTTCCAAACCAAGAGGAATCTGGCAGTGCTTGATTCGACGGAAAAAAGTGGTGGAGCCCAGCAGAGGACCACCACTTGAGTTTGCAGAGCGACAGCTGTAGCGATAGCCCAGTACTTCCCAAGTTACCGATTCCATCACGCTCCAAATTCATACCGCAATCCCATCTATGTGCATGGAGTGTTCGGATATGCGGCCGGAGCCTTGATAAAACGAATCCTTCCATCTGAATTGGCCTCAGCACATTTTATACACATTGTAATGCTTTGGGGTCCACAAGCACTCGTCGAAGAGGATCTAGGCACTGTATTTTTTTCACGAAGGTAAGCTCAGATACTTATTCTCTCAATTTCTCTCTCAAGCTTTTAAAATGCGTTTATACTGCTAGTTCGTCAGCTCATAGCATATACAGCATATTAATTTTCTTTTTGTTTGGTATTAATTCAATATTTCCCGCTTCGTTGAGTTCATTTATGCCATATGCGTCGCTGCTTTCTTAGCAAATGCGATACTGTCTGCGCAAGGCCTCTCGTTTAGTGAATTGTCGGACTGAGCAATCTAGGCTTTCAAGCTGGTTTTACATTAAATTATCATTATTAAAATTATAATTATTAGTGCTGTCTCTCTATTATGATTATGCATGTATCGCGGTATTTCTTTGCAAGTAACTTATCAGTTACGTAAGCTGGTTCCAGCTTGGTAGTTATTTTGAGTGTAATATTTTAGATAATGTTGTTTTATCAGGTTTTACTTGTTATTCTGTAAAAATATTTTAAGTTGCCTTCGTGACAGAAGGCAACAGATAATTATCTTTATTATTTCTTTGTCTTTTTAATAAATAAAATTACGAATATTCAACTGTGTCCGGGTTTTCTTGACCACACATTTCCACGTAACTTATATCATTTTATCTGTGACACTCATCTTTTATATCCGTTCCTTGTTGTGTAAATGATATACTTTTATAGATTCTTAAAGGGTCCATAAAATGCTGTAATCAGCAAAAACTTCAGGGAAAAAACGCATTTCGAGTTTTATTATCTCCATCTTTAATCAGCATACGTGATAGCCCCACATATAACTGATCGCGCGAAAATATCTCGCTTCGGTGTCTGCTCCAATCACATTAATAATTCGCCACGGCGAAATTCGGTTTGACAGAAACTGTAGCCTCTTATAAACAAATGTGATGTGAGGCATTAAATGCTTCACTTGCAGTCTTGTGCCAATGCAAAGAGTTTAACACTTCAGAGGTAGCTGTGGGTCTTTGTAACACGGATGGTGGCGCGTGGTCTCTGCATTTTGAAACCACTTTTTTAATGTTCATAAATAAAATAACTGAATTTTTATATCTGCTACTTAATTTACCTCATTGTTACTGAGAAATCTCAAAGGAACTTTCAATATTATCTAAATAATGCATCTTTTCGAAGGAAATTTAAAATCCTTCTTTTTCCCTCAAATTTAGACATGATTAAATCAGGAAAGACATTTTTATTTTAAAATTTGTATTTTGCGCTATTTTAAGTTTTCTTACATACATGGATAGCTTAGCGCACAAGTGATCCAAGTCGCATTTTGTTACTTTTGAGAAAACTGATAAAAAGCATTTTATGTTGCTACGCCCACAGATTGTTTTCAATAGTGTTTTTTCCAAATGTTATCAGCAACAAATGTACTTAGCACTTGGATCACTACCACTGATTAAAAACCTTCTTCTGACCCCAAAATTGTAATAAAATCGTTTTCGTTGAAATACAGACTTGGGTCATTTATACACCAAGCTATTAATATACCTTTCTATATAAGTTTCCTTTATAAAGAAAACAATTATAAAAATGAAAGATAACAATCATTTTTCGGAGGATAATAAATGCTGTTTTTTATTACAAAATAACTAAAAATTTATGACTTTAGATATTTAAAATTATTTTATTCTAAACTAATGTAAACAGAGATTAAATGTATATGATTTTATTTTACTAGGTAACCACAAAAGTTTTTGCCGTTTTTATTTTGCCATAAAAGGAAGTGATAGAAATAAGTGTACAGTGTGGTCCAAAATCTGTAAGGGGGGGGGGGGGGGAGCAGGAAGGTTAGCCTGTATAAATACAGGTCTGCTGGGCATTCACATCAATCACATCTGGTGCAGAAGTGAAGACAAATGGAGTTATCGAATTAGATGGTTAGGTATTGTTTCCTTTATGACTTCAACGTGTGCTTGTCAGCGACAGTATATGTCACGGAATTTGAGCGATATTCAAGATTCCGATGACGTCTATTCTTCGGGTTGGAAGGGGAAGCGGAGAAATGCTCGACGTCAAAAGCGTCAACAAGATCCGACCAATAGGCGGCAAGAGCGGGAGTTTCGTCTGAAGACGGGAAAAGAGAAATCGAGAGATTAGCAAGAAGGCAGCGACATGGAGAGGTCGGAAAAAGAAGTGAGCGAAGAAAAAGCCTCGAATACCCGAATTGAGAGAAATGGCAGCCTTATAAGTCTTCTAAAGGTGGAGAATGGGAGTACTGAAACATCCAATTCAGCGACAATTTCTGCTAAACACGGCGAGCTCGGAGGTTCGACGAGGGACAAGAGAAGAGAACTCCGTTAGTACGAAGCCGTCAGAACCCCTACGTGGCATAGTGAGCTCCAGACATATTCCGACTACAGATTATTTGGATGAAATTCAGACTCCCCGTTGGACTGTTTATCACCGCATAGACTGCCTGGTAAGCGTTAAATGTCAACTATTCTTAAGCACCAATATTGCTTCTGTAGTTTTTCCCGAATTGACAGCTTACAGACCCAATTACATCTTTTGCTTACGCGGACTATGGCCTTTTGGCTTAAACGTCTATTTAAATGATTGATTAGGCTTTATTCTTATTAGCCCTAATTAGAATTCATCCCTATTTATAGACTAATTCTAAGAAGCCATTAGTCAACTAAGCGTCTATGACTTGGCAACCAATAATTATCGTCGACGTACTTTTTCCTATCGTCCTATGTTTGGAATTCATTAAGTTGGTTTCCTCCTTTCTACTTAGGAGTTATATTGAAGCTATTCAGTTGTTATGCTTGGTGCATGTGCATAGTGATCTCACCTGACATTAACTTTTATTACCCTATAAACTTCAGCAACCCAGTTATCGTGGTTCCTGGAGCTTTAGCTCGCGTTTCATGATATAAAGCGTGTTAAGAATTTATGATCCTCGGAAAGTGTCTTCGGGTGATCTTCAGTGTATTTTTTTTTGGTTTGCATCAATCTGTCTGTGCAATAAGTGTGTGTATTGGGTGCATACATCGTTTACTGACAAATCGTGCCGGTTGTTTCTACATGTGCTGTACTTAAAAGTGATACACATAAAAAGATACTTATGCGGATCCATTTGTGCTTGAATTTGATTGTGTGTTAGTTAAGCAATTCATTTAACTATATTTTCCGTGAATCGAGTCGATTCCCATTTTATTATCTAATGTGTTTACTTTATTGTTTTATTTTGCTTATTATTATTTTGCCTTAAGTTTAAGGTTTCATTGTTTTAGTAATTAGACCATTTTATTGAAATAAATACTTTTAATTTATTCACGCCTTCTGCATACGTGCTTTATAATTTTTTCCACTGCGTACACTCTACAAATAAGAAAACCCCACGTTACTGTATCATTTCGCCGAATGTGTTTTGCGCTTGGGGATGATACTGTAAATGAACGCATCGCAAGGGATTGGTTCCAGAAATTCAGGTCGGGAGAATT
The DNA here is from genome assembly GCA_023313115.1 of Rhysida immarginata. Taxonomy (NCBI): domain Eukaryota; kingdom Metazoa; phylum Arthropoda; class Chilopoda; order Scolopendromorpha; family Scolopendridae; genus Rhysida; species Rhysida immarginata. Next base: position 6,007 of record JAHWFO010069430.1, on the reverse strand, counting down.
TGCCATTTCTGATGAACCCTATAATCTGGTGTGTCTGGTGGACTAGATGCCAAATGGTTCACTACGAGCTGCTATCAACTGACCCAACCATCACTGGGGACCTGTACTCTCAGCAGTAGAAGGAGCCAGCATTGGTGAATCGCAAAGTGGTATTCTTCCTTCATGAAAATGCTTGGCCACATGTGGCGCGCGTGGACAGGGATACCGTAGAGAGGCTTGGTTGGGAAACTTTGTGCTATCCACCTTACTCACCATATCTTGCTCTGTATATTTTATTACTTACTAATATCTTAGTTCATAGTTTGTTATTCTATATTAGTTGTGCTATATTTGTACCCATTGGGATCAGCAGGGCATTATTGTATTAAAGAAATTAAATAAATAAATAAATAAATAAAAATTTATAGATGTTTTATTGCTCTTGAAATTCAGAAACAGTATTAATATTCTGCTTTCTTTGCGTATTGCAATTTCTCCAAATATTTGTTTTTAAATAAAAGTTTCTAAATAAAAAAATATTTTTAACTAAAATTATGTTGAGAATTAAGTGGATGAAATGTTTAGATAATAAGAAATTAAAGAAAAGTAAAATTAATGACTTTTTCATCAATTTTTTTTATTATTGAAGTTGGTGGCGCGATCCGCATGTCCTGTTAAATACAACAACAAGATCGGAATAAAACTGTAGATTTGTGTAAAAAACAAACCCACAAACAGACATTCTTTTATATATATATATAAAAGATAGATAGATAGATATGCACGCAATCACGAATTCAAACCACTGACTTCTGGAAAGGTCAAAAATGGAAGAATACAGTGATATTCACGAATTCAAACAGTGGTAATTTGTTTCTTTTAAATTCATGAGAAGATATTCACGAAAATGCAGTGATGTCCCTGAGACCGCGACTGCAAGGATATGGAGTGTTAATTACCAAATACTAAAGCTGTGCTTAAAGTTCTGGATAGTAAGCTTGATATCTTATATGGAGGTGATGGGCAAAATGTTTGTTCTGATGCTAGCTCGTGACTGGTATATCAGATGGCGGAGTTCGCTTGCTTCCTGCCTTTTGATTGGTCGTGAGCTAAGTAATCGTTTGAATTCAACGTTACCAGAGCCAAGGAGAAAATAGACACATTTTGACTTGTCACGGGATACGTGTAACCGATGAGCATGTGTATATTGTACACTTGAACAAAACAGATGCCACGTAACTGAACTGCGAAAACAACTGCAAAACTAGAATGGGTATGAACAAACGAACAAATAGAATTTACAGCAAAAGGATGGGGAGGGAAGGGGGCAATCATAAGCATGGCCGTTTCGTTTCCATGGGTACAGTTAATCAATTCAGTAAGCTCAATTAAAAAAAAACTTGGTTTTGTATGCCATCTGGCAAACTGGTCAGGCACAACAAATTTGAACGGCGACGATTGCCTTGAGATGATACCCTTACTATTCACACCTTTGACCTATGCTCTAACATTCAAGTATTATTGTGATTTTTCACCAGGTTTCAGATTGTTAAGGTTTCTGATAAGAGAAATTCCCGACCCTCGAGCCAAATGCCTGCCTTACATTAGGCTTCCACTTTGAATATTTATTAGTCTTTAGGACACAAAGATAGTTTTGTCCTTAATGCCGAGTTAATAGAGGCGAGGGCTAGATACTCGTGGTCTCTGGTTTGAATCCAGGTGGTGAAAATTTTTCTTTCCTTTTTCATTTTAATTTAACTACCTAACTTAATCTGATCTCTTATTTGCACTGGACGTTTTCAACAATTTATTATTTTTGATGAATCTAGAACGTGAAGATGTCACTTTAATTCTCTTTATAAAAATTTTTGGACAAGGATGACTCTAAAAAATCTTTAATTTTCGGAGGAATTGGATTTTTTGCTTTTCATCGTAAGACGTTTACATTAGGTTGGAGCATTTAATCCAGTGATTTCTTGTTATTTTTTATGCTTTTTTTATCAGCTTTCTGGTGGTTTAGAGAGGAGGAATTTCCGATCTGCGTACAAAGTGCCTGCCTATCATTGGGCTTCATTCTTTGACTAATTAGTAGTCTTTAGGACATTTGGAGACGGTCTTGCTGTGATATGTCTGTGGTGACCCGGTTGGTAGAGACAACGGGGTGACCTATGGTTCCTGGTTCGAATGCAAATCGCGGAATTTTTCCTTTCAGTTTATATCTTAACGTGTTTGCGTTATATTGAAGCACCATCTCCAGTAATAACTTGCCTATATATTATAACGAATTCCCACCCCAGTCTGGTCGTTCCTTAATTCTTCGAAAAAATCTTGTGACTATTTATTTAAACGAAAATGATTTTTACTAGCAAAAATTTATTGGCCGTTATTTAATAGAGACTAGCTAATAAGCTCGACGTTGCTCGGGCTGTTTGTCTGAAGAAAGTTTGCAATAACTGAATTTGGAAATAATTAAGAACACATGAAAAATCAATAGAGTTAGTACTACAAGTATTCATTTTGGAAAAACGAAAAGAACTCTTTAAAATGCTCTCACTGAATTTTGTGTCCAATTGGGTTTGTCCAGGAAAATTCAACATTGCATCCTTAATATTTTAGAATATCTAAGAAAGGCTCCTATGAGTAGTGAATTATTTCACTTTATTAAAATATACTTCATAGATGGATTCAGAGAATTGAGAAACTTTGTGTACTGCCTCATCAACATGTACGAGGGGAGATCAGAAAGTAAATTGCACTTCCACGATATGGCCATTTATTACACCACCTATACAAAAACAACATGGCTATAGCAGCATACAATGTAGGTTCACTTTTCCACATAGTCCCCAAGAGACCCTAAACATTTATCCGAAGGATCAACCAACTTTTAGATTCCAGATGCATAGTGTGACGTTGCCCCCCCAAAATGCGTCGTTCAAAATAACAGCAGTAGTAAATGGGGCTCTGAATATTCAACATGGCGGTCGGCCATTCCAAAAGGACCGCCTGAGCTTAACAAAAAACGTCCAACCTCTATCGCAATTTCTCTCAAAAGCGAACACAAAATTCTTTTAAAATTAAAAAAACAACATCATAACAATGCTGACAGATGATAAAATTCGCCTCCAAGGAAATAGAATTTATCCGAACAATGAAAAACGCAACAAGCCCTAAATTATGACTAGGTGTGATGTAACGATGTATGAAATTTTCGCGCTCAGGCTTTGAGTAGAGGTGGTGTTGCCTAAGCGTGTTAGTGGAAGCAACAATGTAACCATCATTGTTTCTAACAAAAGAAACAATACTGATTGCTAAAATCCAAAATGGAAACAATGAAGGTTACATTGTTGCTTGGACTCAGATGGTCAGGTGACTTTTTTGTCGGCTGCGGCATGTATTAATTTTATCAACCATTGTTGACGCAACATATAAACACGCAGCCGATTGTTGAAGCAAACACCACGGGCTGAATGTTCACACATGCAAGCACACAAACAAAAAACAAGCCTATTTTCTATATACAGGGTGTCTCAGAATTCATTGTACAAACTTCTAGGGGAGTTAATATGGGTGATTTTAAGCAAAAAAGTTCATATGAACGTGGGTCCAAATTTGAACGATAACTGAGATATAAACGGAAATAAAAATGCCGCCACCAAGATCAACAAGTTAATAACTCAGGTTCTGTAAAGCCTAGATTAATGAAATTTGGAGGAATAACAAGGTACATAGGCCTGTGTATATCTTTAAAATTTGATTGAATTTCAACGAGAATTTTGCGAGTTACACAGTCAACATTTTAGTACTCACAAGTGAGCACGTGTTATGATGTTGAATGTGTAATTAGGAAATTTCTTGTTGGAATTTGTTCCAATTTTAACGGTATACACAGTCTTAGGTACCCTGTTATTTCCCCAAATTTCATTATTCTAGGCTTTACAGAACCTGAGTTATTAACTTGTTGCTTTTGGTGGCGGCATTTTTATTTCTCTTCATATCTCAATTATCGTAAATAATAATAATTATTAACTGGAGATACGTCTCCGAGCATAGGTAATCCGGGTCGCAGAATTTTTCCTTCCATTTTTTCAATTGAAAAATCAGTTATCGTGCTTTATATACAGGGACGACGTTTCACAAATTTAAGGATATGTAGAGGATGATGTGGTGAACATTCTTATTGATAAACCCATAGTCCCGAACGATAAGCGACGGAGCCACAGCATGTTTGATGCTCTGTTTTGCGTCAAGCCGTGGAATGGCTGTCTGAATTACTGTATTGTCACTGCATTGGAATTTCGAGCGTGATTGGATAATGTAATGCGCATCCGGACGGTACCATTTGAAAATAGCCTGCGAGATGACAGTCTGCATAAGGCTTACAAGGTGCAATGACAGGGGACATCGTAGTAAACGTGCCTAGTTCAATGCTGGACAAACCAGGACATCAAACAAGCTGTGGCTCCGTCGTTTTTCGTTTGGGACTATGGGTTTATTAAAAAAAAATGTTCACCACATCATCCTCTACATATCCTTAAATTTGCGAAACGTCGCCCATTTACACCCTGTATACAGGAATTCGAACCCTAATTCATATGAACTTTTTTTTGCTTAGAATCACCCATACTAATTCCCTTAGAAGTTTGTACAATGAATTCTGAGTACTATCTTGATTAAGATTATTTTGGGGGCCCATTAAAATTATTTTAATGGAATCTTCTGAAGATTTTTGAAGAGTAATGTTAAAAAGAGAACCTGAAATAAAACCGACTAGATAAAGGCTTTGGGATATAAAGCCACAACGAAAATAATTTAACTCAAAGAAATATAAATAAAGGCGATTTGAACTGAAAAAAAATAATTGCACGCTGTAACGCAATTTGTAGTAAACTCTAGCTTAACTGAAAAATTTAGAGTCAAACGATTACCTTTAGAAGAAAAGATCCTCACCTCCACTATGACACTTGCAAACTTTAATGGAGGGATAGACAAGGGCCTCTTGATCTGAGTAGTCGGGACGCGTGTGGTTTTCCCTATTAAGAGTCCTTTCCCTCTCCATGAATGATTGAATGGTCATAGTCTGTTATCGTGTTGCCTCCGTCCCTCACGCGTAACACGTTCTAATATGAAGAGATGCATTCACGAAAATCAATTCGATAATGAACTGCGTTTACACCACTTGCTCTTTTGATGCCCCATGATAAAAATTGACTTAAATTGTGAATTATTAAATTATTCAAATAAACTAGAAACTAGCGCAGCCCTGTATTATAATAGAGGTGAACCTCTAATCCCGTAGAAACTTACAACTACGACGTAAGGAAAATAAGTTAATAAGATTAGAAGAAAGAAAAAAATAACTAATACAAGAACAAAGTAGAGGCCAAAACTTGATAACAGAAAGGAAACTTAAGAATAAAATAAAGCGTAAAACAACTTACCTGAAGTACCAACGCATATTCGTAACGAAAGTGTAATTTGAATTGACTGTAAGTGGCCGGTCAACGAGCCTTCCCTTTACTTACGGGTTATTTGAACATAAACTAACTCCAAGAAGGACCTTATTATCGAGACGAATTAACTCGATAATAATCATATTCACTCTAAGGAAAGTCAGGGAATTGCGTAGCACTGTTGATTTAAAGGGAGAGGAGAAGGGAACTAACATATTAGAAAAAAAAGGAAAACATAAGACCTTCTATCATTTTATTACCATTTTATAACATATTTACCAATTCTAGTTTCTGTTTATCTTATTAAATTCAATCATTCTAATTATTAATAATTTTTTTGGTATTTTATTTGGCTTCAGAGGTGGGATTGTAAGATACTGTCCCGTGTAAGGCTAAGCACAGTGGAAATATAAGGGTCGTACAAATGAAAACGAAAATTATTTATTTTATCCAAAGTGTATACAAGGAATTTAAAAATACTGTCCAAATGCGTAAAGGCATTTATCCCACTATGTAACAAGGCATGAAATTCCTTTATGGAAGAAGTCTTTCGGTTGCGTGTGGAACTATTCCTT
>JAHWFO010069420.1:0-12817 GCA_023313115.1 Rhysida immarginata | reverse complement strand
ATCCGACATTCGCTCAACCAACGCTACTTTTTATCCGATACGGTATCAAAAAAATATTTAAAAAAAAAACCTGACAATTGCAAAAACATTCTAAAATGCTGCGTTGCATTTCCTATTAATAAGTTATTCAAATAATATATATCCTCAAAAAATTAGCAATGACAGATTAATATAGAAGTAATGATGGATATGTGCCACGAAAAACTATAAAATTTGAACTGTGAACTCTGCAAAACCGAAATGCTAGTTAAAACGGAAATAACGACCAATGAAATTATTTTGACTAAATCTGAAAAAGATGTTTACTTATCCATCATTTAAACCGTTTAATATTTTTTAAGAAGGCAAGATTACAGTAAATTTTAATTTCAGTGAAATTCATCGAGATCCTGTATGCCATACTTAAATATTAACTTAATTGATTGTCAACTTTTTAAAATAATTATTACATTTAAAATTTTGTTTTCACGTGGCTTCATTTTTTATAATAAACGGGGATCAATAGTCAAAAAATTAAAATTAAGAATTTAAAAACCAACGATTTTTATGCATGTACGGTATTTCAATTTGTGTAAAAAAATTTAACTCAAATTATTTCAAATAAAAACCAATTTAACATCTTTTATTATAAAAAATAAAATACTTCCATTAAAATATTAAAAATAAAATATTAGGAAGTTTACAATAAAAACATGAAAAATTATCAATAAAATAATTTTTTTTTTTACTAAAAATAATGTACTGTATAAGACTCAAAATAGTACAAGATAAAATAGTAAAATGATATGAAAGAAATTTTTTCTGTTGATGCTATCTTTTTTCTTGAGGTTAACTATCCGGTCAAGTTCATTATTAATTTTCGTTATAAATTATATATATATTAAAATATTAAATAATTTAATAATGCTCGAAATTCGCCATTCAAGTCCGATCCGTTCTACCTTCCCTTTTTCTTCCTTCTAATTCCAGGTTTTCCATGCAACCAACCTGACTGCGCTGATTGGATGTGATTTGTGTGATCTGGCGATAAATATCCATCAGTAACCTTGATTTCTTGAATTCACAATTCAACAATTGTAATGACATGAGGGTACAGTACCAACACCTAAAAAGAAAGCCTCTGCACTGAAAATTCATACATTGTTACATCATCATAAACAGGCATTGTTAATCGTATTTCTACCAATAATAAGCCCTGAATTATGACTTCTTACGATCATGTAACAATGTATGAATTTTCAGTGCATAGGCTTTCTTTCTAGGAGGTGTTGACAGTACAATAGATGGTACATCAAATATTAGCTCTTTAAGACGTCATTGTACCTGGTTCAATTGTTTTGCCAGTCGGAATCTCGTCTTATTTTTCGTTGCACGTTGCAAATCTCGGCGCTCTAAAAACCGCATAATTTTAATCGACGACTAAGTGGAGTAATTCTGTCTTTAGGAAAAATTTTCATAATGGGACATGTTGGGAAATGTATGTACTGTATTATTCACTTGTTACAATGTCCTAGGAATCTTTTTTTTTTGTCTTCTTTGAGGTGTAAATTAGTGTTTTTGTTATGTTTCCGAGTTCGTCCGAGCAGAAAATGAAACGAAATTAGCGGAAGTTCAGCCTTTTATTTTTTCTGAATTTTTTTTAAACTGCGCGCGAACAGTTATTTCTTGTAAAGTTTAAATTTGTTTCCTTTTTTTTGTAAAATTTCATGGTCCTAAGGACTGATAATAAATTACATAATACAATAGAATATAATAAAATACCATTCTTTCATACAAGACGTAATAACGGTTTTTTTCGTATCAGTTACTTATACGTACAATTGCGATTGTCACATATAAATAGGAAAAAAACAGTTATGACCAGCTTTTAGTGTCAAATACTCCACTGTGCGTCGGTCAGTTTTGCACTGCAGCGCACCAAACGTCGGGTGCGTAAAGGGCTAGATGCGTATGCTTAGCTCCCATAGAGAACAGTGTTTAACGTGGCCTTTTTGCTGATTAAACAGAGAAAAAAATAAATTTAATTTAATTTATAAAAATAGTATTGGTTTTACTAACAGCCTGTTATTGCTCTCTGGTATTGCTCCTCTTTCCCATGGAGGTAGGAATTGCTTATTGCTCCTCTTTCCCATGGAGGTAGGAATTGCTTATTGCTCCTCTTTCCCATGGAGGTAGGAATTGCTTATTCCTACCTCCATGCTCTTTCCTTACCCCCAAGTTGGAAAGTAAAAAAAAACTAATTTAAATCAGAAGGGTTAGACCAAATAATAACAAAGGATTAACCCTGACTATAATCCCCCTACCCCAGCCCTCTACCCCAATCTGTTTTTGTTTTTTTGTAGGCTAAAAGCACTTTAAATCTGATTTTCAACTCGTTTATATTTTATTTTTATACAAATTTTTTAATTACTATTCGTATGGAATAAACTATAAAAATCTATATTTTTATATATTCCTGATGTGGAAAAAAATTCATACACATGAAAACATCCATTCAACCAAATAGCAATTACAAAAGTTTATTAAAGTTAAAAGACAAATAAAAATGACAATAAGAAAATCTAATTTATATTAGAAATAAAATTGCATAATTGCAAATGAAAAAATTAAGAGCCTACTTATAATTCAAAAAAAAAAAAAAAACCCCAAAAATCAAAGAATTCAAGAGGTTCTACTCCCCCTACTTCGTCAAGTAACATATCAAAGAATTCATCATAGACTACTGATACATCAAAGCCACTCGACTTTTTTTTTTGCATATATATAAATGCAATATACCGGCAGTTTCAAAAATGACCGGTATAACGGTATATTTGAAAAATCAATAAAAACTAAACGGGTAGCGATAGAAATACACCGTTTGTTGCAATATGCTTGGGACAACAGTAAATTTTCAGGCAGACAAACTTTCGAAATTAGTTCACGGTGTATTTCTATCGCTGCCCGTTTAGATTTTTCAAATATACCGGTCATTTTTGAAACACCCGGCATAATTGTAAAGTCAAAATCAACAATATATCTATACAGCAAAATGTCATTTTATTTAATTTTTTTTTTAACTTTAATTAACTTTTTGTTTACTTTTAATTAACTTTTGTAATTGCTATTTGGTTACAATATAATTGGTTGAATGGATGTTTTCATGGGTAAGATTTTTTTTCCGCATTAGGAATACATAAAAAAAAATACATAGGAAAACATAGGAATACATAGGAAGACATATGGATTTACTAAACTATAGTTTATTCCATACGAATAGTAATTAAAAAATTTGTAAAAAAATAAAATAAAAACGAGTTGAAAATCGGATTTAAAGTGCTTTTAACGAAAACAGGTTGGGGGTAGGGGGATTATAGTCAGGGTTAATCCTTTGGTATTATTTACTTTGCTTTATTGTCTAACCCTTCTGATCTAAATTAGTTTTTTAACTTTATAACTTGGGGTAGGAGAAGAGGAGCAATACTATATCCTCCACTATATTAGAATGGTTGCATCCTCACACCTCCCCTACGAAATAGTCATCTCTCGTGCCCCCAACTGTACATCATCATCAGTCGAGCAAATTTAGAGCTTCTTATTGGTAGAAATAGGATTAACAATGGTCGACTAATGATTATACAACAATGTATGACGTTCCCGTTTTCAGGCCTTATATCCAGGTGGTGTTGACTAAACGCGCTGCATCATTGTGACGTCATAGAGTACTACCACGGCCTTCTATATATAAAAAAAAGAAGCCTTCTAAGTTTTTTTTTAATAGAAACTGCCAGGCCTGAACATGGAAGAGGTAAAACATTGTTACGTCAAATTGGTGGTACTATGAACTAAACTTTTTTATACACAAATGAAAAATGGAGGCGTAGCAATATATTTTATTGATAAAAAATCCACCAACCAATGTTTACCATCGTTTATCGGTTCGGTCAAGGCGATGGAATGAATAGTTGCAAAATATTTGAAATTGAATAACAAGATATAATATGCTAATCCATGTCAAAATCCAAAGCCAACTAGAAAGACAGGCCGGGGTACTAAAAAATCACATGACCAAAGTAGATCTAGCAACAATCCAATCTTCATTGTTTCCAACAAACGAAAAAACACTGATTGTTGAAATCCAAGTTGGAAACAATGAAGATTGGATTGTTGCTAGATCTACTTTGGTCATGTGACTTTTTAGTGCCCCGGCCTGTCTTTTTCGTCGGCTACGATCACAATCTTAATGCTTCAACAATACATTATTGACGTCATGTTCAGGCACGATAGTCTCTAGGAGGTCGTGGTACTACTTATTAACAAAGCACCATAATGTTTTTAAAGCTTCCTCGCCCCTTTGAATTTAATGAACTGCTGGTGCGGAAAGTTCATAAATGATGTAACGATGCGATTTTTTACAATTTTGAGTTTTCGACATTTTTGATAAGGAACTTTTTGCTTCAATTGATGCATGGAATCACGCTTTGTACTTATTGTCCTTCCATATAGAAACACCCTCGTATATATTTAATGAATAGTAAGTAAGCTTAAGGAGTATTTCAATTGATTAGATATGGAGAATTTCCCAAAGAAGAAAAATTCGCTTAAAGTGTAAGAACTAAGAGCAGGTTATTAAAGATCTTTTGATTGTGAGTTTATCGAAAAATTCCGCAAAAAAGCGTTGTTTTAGATAGCATAATATGATGGTCGTTCCCAACTTTTAATATTGAGCAATTCCTGTTCCTTAATAATGTCTATATCATCGGTGAGTTATATAAGTAAGTGTTATACTATTAAGCATGGTTGACAGAATATTAAGAGACGACCCATAACACTGGACTTAATTTTGAAAATACTTTATTAAAATAAATAGGGTCAAAGTGCTCTAGAAAGATCAATTCAATCATAACTAAAAACAGGATAATATTAGATAATGTTATAGAATCAGAATGCTTTACGTATTGCGCATATTTTGCAGCGAAGATCTAGGAAACATCAATTTCTCTAGCATTTGTAATGCTCAACTATAAAACGACTAGAAAATGTCTATCACGCGTGGCCGTTTTCATTGAAGAGAAATAAATCACCTGCTGTTCCAATGATGGGATACCCTTTCTTCCAGACAAATTATCAAAATTCCAAAAGCTATCCCAAAATAAAATTATTGAATGGAAGAAAACATATATTGCAGGGTTCTCCCCAGGCCCTTTTGAAGGAGCGCGCTGTCCGGCTGAATACACGAAAAGCTGCACAACACTAATGTTTATTTGTTTTTAAATATTGTCCGCCCCATATCTATGTTTTATCTTTCCATCCATCTGATAAAATTTTCTGGGGATAATACTGTATTGCAAGGTTGAAATTAATGCCAAACCAATTACAAAACAAAATTCTTGCAACTCACAGTTAAAACACTTAAAAGATGGCATCGATTATAAATATTTAAGTATGGTTTGTGTAGATATATAAGCTTATACTAAAACGGTATTAAAAAAAGTTAAAAGGTGAAAATAAAATTTTATTCGTAAAAAAGATAAAAACGATTATTCGGACATGATTAATAAAACGTTTAACAAAAGAGAAATCTTGTTCATCAAACCATTGTGATGAAAATAAATATAATATAGCACATAAGAAATATAATAACAAGTTAGTTATATTATAGTATGTATAATAATTACAATTAGTAAATGGTATCATTCATAAGTTTTCAATTACATGTACCTTCCTTACCGAGGTACCGAGGCACGGTGGCCGAGAACGCTGGGGCGTTGGCTTTCTTTTACTTTAATTCATCAGTTTGCGGGTTCGAATTCTCCCGTGGGTGAACCTGGTTTGCTGAGGAATGCATAGAGACAATAGCCATTTTCAATTCCTCAGGATATTGTTAAGATTATTAAAAATGATAAGGGACTTAAATTGATCTGGATGTTAGCCACGCCTCAAAAACCTAATGAACCAATCAGGCAGAGATACCCTGCTTTCAACAATAATGATATTAAAAAAAAAATAGAGATTTGCAAACTAAAAAATGAATCTGCGTACAAGATTGTCATTGAATCTGCGCAAAAATTAACATCAAAACTGTCATGATTTTCAATTACTGGAATAGAGTGATTTGCACTAAGGCGATTAAAAAGAATTTTATTGATGGTGGAACGAAAATTGCGGTCAAAAGTTTAATTTAAATTTCATATTTATGAAAGAAATGGGTTAAAAAAGCTGTTTATTGAATTAAGAAAGTTCTGTTCCCTGCCTTATGTTTTCCTCGATTAATTTAATCGTTCCAGAAAGACGTCTCATTTTGGACGTCGTTTCCCTCTATATATTGTAGATTTTCTGAAGAGACACAAAATTATTCCGCTAGAATGTATAATTATGTATATCCAGGACAAATTGTTTAAAGTAGATGAGAGAAATTTAGATTCCCTGTCCAAGAAAATTCAGCAAATGTAATCACGTGCTTTGTGGTTGCATTATAAACAAAATTAAGAGTCCGCAATTCTTTTGACAACCGGAAGCTTTTTAATCCTCCATTTCCGTATTCGTTTGTCTCATATTTCATTTGACGTCCCATGTATCCTTCACTCCTCCAGACAAGTGCAAGTGGAAGAAACATACTTGAGTTGCTTCCAACAGAAAAATGGATTACAAGATAAGTAAAAATGACCGCCATTTCATAAATTTTATATGGAATCAGTAATAACCGTAAATACACTGAACAAGTGGTAAGCAAAGAAAAACAAACATTATGATAGCAAGTTTTCACTAAAAATCTTTAATCGTTTTTGGTTTAATTAATATCAAATAAAGTAACTTAACAATAATCCTGTTGAATAACATATAGGGTGGTTTGTGTATTGTGATAATGCCGACGAATTAGTTTTATCCTTCGAGCATAAAAATAGAAGGTTTTATCTTAGCACTCATTGCATTGAGCTTTTTCTGTCAAAGTAAAAAATAAATTTCAAAAGGAACTTTTGTAAAGACGCGTTGCCTTTCTGCATAACAATTTATAAATAACATTAACGTAATTTAAATTCGTGACATACAGTATTATTATAGGTTCACCCATAAAGAAAAGCACTTTATCTTTATTTTATGTGTGTGCATCTTATTTACTTTTCCCTTTACCAAATACTGTATCAAATGTTTATTTTATATGACTATGTCTTCTTATTTTACAAATAATTAAGTGTCAAAATTTGTTCATGCCGCTTTCTCTTAGGGTAAGAATTGAAAGTTATGACAAAATAGCATCCGCAAACGAAGACCTTCTTTCCGAGAATTAGACTTTTTTTTTTAATAACACATGTAGTTACTAACGTCCATAATTAATTTTTAAATTTATACGGTTTCTATTGTTCTGATATCAAAAACGCATTGCCAATCAACATTTAAAACTTACCTGCTATTGAAAGCATCCGTAGCCTTTAAAATATTTTTATTTTTTTTAAATATATGATACTTTTTTGCCCGAATTAAATTGAAAAAGCTTATGACTTAAGCTTAGATCAGAAAATATTTGTAAGGATTAATAAAAATAGGAAAGAGATAGGAAACTTAGATGAGAAAGGAAACTTTTTTTTGCGTTGTGAAATGTTTTAAGTGGACATTTTGCAAAAAAACTTTGGTAATGATGATGAAGTGTTAGTGAGCAGCGTGGTTTTAAAGAGTGTCTCTCGTTTGTTCTTTTAAATGCCATCGGTGACGTGAAGCAATGCACACATGGCCAGTGAGATGAATCGACCTTTCATCGAATTCTACGAGAGAAAGACAAGAGAGATACGCACTAGGAAAAGAACTGGAAACTAGGAGGCAGACGCGAGACGAGGAGGAGACGCGTGTGTTGAAGAGGAGAAAGGAAGATGAATTAAAGAAAAATGTGATTTATATTGGCCTTGTCATCATATTGTTTTTGTAAGGCGCCACATACAGACTGCTCGCATAGGAATTTTTACCAATTCTGTTGTGAATTTCCAATTCCTGGTGGAGGAAGTTCTTTGTATTAGTTTTGACTTATGGTGTTATTACATACCTGCATTGATATTGGCCGTCGGCGTCCCTATAGATTGTGTGACCGAGTTGTGCGTCAACGTGTTAGTGCAAGTCATCGCCGATTCGACAAAACCGAGGTCGTGACCGTTGCCACCGTCGTACGGAATGTAGCCGTTGGAGAAGGCCAAGGATTCGGTCCCGTAGCCAGCGATAGACACTGGCGTGGTGGCGGCGGTCGCAGCGGCGGCGACGACAGGTGGTGGCGCGTAGTCCCCGGGGTCAAAGGGCATCGCCGTAGCTTCGAGAAACCAGTCATGGGCAGGAGAAGGGAACGCGAAGAGCCGCTGTTGGTAGTGGGACTCCATGTGGACCGAACGACGATAGTCGCGCGAGGCAACAACAACGGAGTTCGTGAGGCACGACGGTGATGTAGGCGGACGGGGGCGGACGCTGACAGTCGAGAGCACGTGCCACGCTTAACTTGAGGAACCGGATGCGACGTTTTTGTTTCTAGCGTAGTTTAAGGTCAGTGAAAGTGTGCGTCACTGTTTTGGGGGCGACGTGAAAAGCAGCCAGGCAACTGAAACCAAAGCTTGACACGATAGGGAGTGCAGCAACGAAGAAGGGGTAGGGGTAGTGAGAAAGAAGGATATATCTCCACCCTCACCTACACCCTTACTTCTTCTTCCTCCCTTCTTTTCCCACACTCCCTTCGGTTTTTCTTCCGCTCTTCTACCCCCTTCGTGCCGTCTAAATCCATCACGACCAATATAAGAAAACAGATGAATTTTAGGAAAACAAATACATTTTGTAAAGAATGAATTAGTAATGAAAAATAAATAAAAAAAAATTCTTCATCCTGGGATCGAACCAGGGACCTTCGGCTTATAAATTTTCCATTTATAATTCATTATATTTGAGGTACGGTGTAGAATAAAAACCCTCTAGGACCATTTCCAGTTTATTCTTTCATGAGAATTTTTGCCTAAATTGACTTAAAAGAAGAGCAGGGATTTCCTATTCTCAGTAGATTAAAGGATAAATTAAGATAGGTTTTAATGTAAAATTGGCCTTTTTAAAAGCAGATAGTTGACAATAATTTTCATAGCTATTGCTCTATGGTATCTATATCAAATTATTAATATTATTGAACTTCCCTTTTGTTCATGTGAAATTTTCACTGTCGACGGCTATATATCGCTCTAAAGGTTGGACCAAAACTATTTATCGCTCTAAATCATTTTTTCTTCCATAGTTTGTTGTATAAAAAACCCCAAAAAAAATGCCAATTCAACTTCAATAATCTTTATCCAATTGCTAAATACTTTACAATCAGTCATGAAATGAATGCTTAACTTGTATGGTCCTTATCATTTCCCTCAACGTTGAGAAGAGAATTTTTACCTTTAGATGATTCTAGATTCAACATTAGTCATGAATATTTTCTATAGTTTCATGTTTAAACGATATTAAACAACCACAATAAAACAACACAGAAGAGCAGATGACAGGGTGGTCATTTCGAATAAAATCACAATTTTCGTTTATATCGATTAGATTGGACTTCGCGATGATTTCGTTTGGAGTTAACTAATTCTTTCTTTTTTAGTAAGTAAAAAGTTTAAAACATGGACAAAGAAAAAAAACAACCGCAAACACACTCGAAGCAATACAAAATGAACATAAATTTATCAGGCGTACATAGATTTTATAGTGATATGCAATGATTTCAAAATTTTTCGTTGAAATATTAATAAAAAAAAAGCCAATGAGGAATTAAATTCGACAGGAAACATAGGGTTTCCTTTAAATAAGTTCCTTAATATTTCGTTTCCTTTTTTTTTTAAACGAATTATACGAAAATAATTTTTCGTTTCCCAAATTTCCTTTCAGATGGTTTAAAAAGATCATTATACTTTTCTATAAAGAATAGATGATAATAAACAGCATGGAGTTTAAGAATTACTTTTTAACTGAGATTGTTCCAATATGAAAGCAGATCCTTTAAAAAGTCTTTATTCTTGAATTATTAATTTATGAATGAAGACATTAAGTAGGGGGAAAATTAACGAAAGAAATCGGAGTGAATGGGAGGCGAATTTGTATTTGCTTATGCGCGCAGCTGTTTTGTTGCCACCTGTTGCGCGTTGAGTGAAACTTCTTTTAGGACTTTTTCCGTCCAAAAATAAGAGGGCAACAACAACGACGACCAGAAAGACGACAAAAAAAGAGAGAAAGAGAGAAGAAGGCTGACGAGGGGCGGACGACAGAAGGAGGGGAGGGGAGAAAAAAGGCGTGGATAGGCGAGAACTGGGAGAAACGAACCCGACTGTAAATTAATCCTTAACAGAAATGAAACAGTAGCATCGGAACGAATTGAAATTAAGTATATAAAAAAATAATATTGAATTAATTAATGAAGTAGCTTTAAAAAAAAGAATTCAAAGTATTGACTTGTGGAGGCGGCGAGTTTGTAGATTTATGCTGTGCGGTTGAACATAGAACAAAGTTAGTAGAGATTTTTGAAAAAAAACAAACTATAGATTGGCTAAAAAAGAATTTAAAAACGGAGCATTGTTATAAAAAAACAATTACGGTATTACAGTGTATTTTTTATAATTAGGTATTGCAGTATGAAGTAATGTTGAAAAAGTACTTCACTTAGGGATCGCAGGGCCGTAGTCATAAGGGGTTCGACACGGATCGACGACCCCTCCCAATTTCAGGAAAAGTCCCTGAAAATTATTTAATATAAATTCGGGGATTTTCGGGAATTTAATATTTTAAAATAATTATTTAAAATACAACACCACTAAAAAGATACATTAAAAAGCAACGCGGTGAAAAGCACATGGCCAGTGTTGTCAGGCTCTGCGAGGCAAAAATCCCTTTCAGCCAAGCAAAAAAAATCCCTCTTAAAAAAAATGCCTACGCAACAGTATAGCGCCCTCTGGTGGGATACTGAAGTATAACTGGACACTAAAGCTGTAAAAATCTCAATAACACCGCAGAAACGAATTTATTAAATTAAATAAATCAAACAAATAAAAAAAATTATTAATTAAATTATTTTTAAAACAAGTAAAAAACAATTTGGGTTGACATTTTATAAATGCAAAACCACAACAAAGCTTTAAAAATTATCACATCAATTTATATGCAAATAAATTATGTAAATTATTTAAAGACAGTAATAAGAAAGTTACATCTATTTCAAAGTTAAAATAAATAAGCTAGCTCATTCAATTTATTGCTAATCCTCCCCACTTAATGTGTACGTCGACAATCAATCGGTAATCGAACAGTGTAGTGAAAAGACACAAGCGGTCCGGGAGCAGAGCTTCCATAGCACACTCGCCCATAACGTAACCAAGGGAATTACACTGAGTTAGAGGAGAATCCTGATGTTCCTCGAGAGTCATCCTGAGAATAGGACGAGGAATTACTGGTAGGACGAGGAATAAGATTGTTGATTGACGTAGAGATAGCCCTGAGCATCTGAGAATGTGTATGTAGTTGTATGTGCTTATATATATATTGATTCATTTGCTTATGTCATAGCATGGTTATTAGAAGTTAGCCTAATAATAACAAGTCTGTAAAGTCTCGTTTTCATGTGTGACCTTTTTTGTACTATGCATGCGCGAAAATCCCTAGCGGCCAGTGAGCTTTAAAGTCAGTTTAAATGGTATAGCAATAGCATAGCCTAAGAAAAAAATCCATATATTATTATAATGGTCACTATTTTTATTCACTTAATTGAATTAATAAAATTTTTTGATAAATTCGATTAGGAATTTTTTATTTCTGGAAATTTCAGTAAAAATATTTCGTGATTCATTAAATTAATAAAATATTCTGTGGTTCATTGTACATAAGTACTCATTCATGCATGAAAGCATCCGATTATATATAAATAATACATAATATCAGACGAAAGATTTGGAAATTAGTATTTTATCAAATTGCAATTAATTTTTCATTGTAGATTCGATGTATTCCATATAATTAAAAAAACTGGTTTGCTTTATCATACAAATCCATATAATTATAATAATGAATTATTTTCCATGTTATGATACTATAAAATGAACCGTACAGCGTGTAAAAATAAGTTTATTTTAAAAATAATATTCTATTATGTAATATTTAGTATCTGATATATTCTATTTACACAAAAAAATGTTTGCTACCCCCTCCCCGTCTCGCAATATCCCGTTCCGATTTTTAAACTATCTGGTCACTATAATAGCAATTACTGATTATAAAAAAGTTATTATTTTAAATGAAGAAAAATAATAGCGTGAAGAGCTATTTAAAAAAAAAAAAAAAAATACGTACACATTTAAGCCTATTGTCTTACAATCTCGGCGACAAACTTTTTTCCCTGGTCTCTTTGTTGCCGAATACAAATATTCAGTTGTATAATTATATTTCAATCCCAGTTTAAGGAAAAAATAATAAAAACCTATAGATTTAACTGAGGAAAAAAGTTTCTCTCCCAGTTTCTTGTACTAACTAAAAACATTTATGTTGTAGTTATTTACTAAATTGAGAATATTCTATGCAATTATTAGTGCATGTATTTATTTCAAATTTTTGTTAGAAGAGCGGGTAAAAAATAAACTTAAAATAAAAAAAAAAAATCCAACAAAAACCAAAATATAAAAATAGAATCAATATTAACCAAACGGATCACTACTATAATAAACATAAAACATCATTATAAAAAGTCTAAGATTTCCTTTTTATTCCAGTTTGAAAGAGGCAATTTATTTATCAAATATCTATGCTAATTTTCAAATATAGAATCAATAACGAACTTTTAATTAATTTCGTTGAA
>JAHWFO010069407.1:0-37596 GCA_023313115.1 Rhysida immarginata | reverse complement strand
ATACAGGAAGCCATTCTCAGATGATGAGGTCGCTAACTCTCCCAATGAGGTGTCGGCTTTAAATGAATCTGACTTTATGTTAACTTCACTTTGGCCTAGCAGTCAACACGAATGCTTTCTGCAACTATGATTTTCAGGTCTTAGAATGTCCATCCTGCTTTATCGATTGCCACCTAACTTTTTAGGCCACCCAATTCATACAAGAGAAGGTTTTGTTATAAACCATACAAAACTATAATCATTACAAGCAATTACCTGTATAAGAAGGAAAGCACTTTAACCACAAAAAATATCCAAGATATGAAACGCCAGATAAGTATTTCTAATGGCAAGATCAGGACTGACCATGAAATTCATATAACACTATTCATATAAGTGCTCCCTCTATATAACAGCATTATGTAGAGTGCCGTTATATAGAGGAAGCACTGTATTCGTATTATTCAATGGTCTTTGCGCTCTTTCTCATTACACAAAAGCATTAGCCTGCAAAAGAGTTGTGGTCGGGAAAGAAATTAAGAGATAATAGAGACAATACACAGTGACATTTTCTTGAGAAAATTTTATTGAAAATAAGGTGACTAACTCCTGAACGTGGGTGACTTTAACCTGCACCATTCAAATGCAGCATGGCAAAGAAATGTGAACTAGGAAAGAAAGCCAAGCTCCCTGTTCTTTGTCCCCATTCTCACCTATGGTCATGAATCTTGGGTAATGACTGAAAGAATGTGATCGATGGAACAAGCAGCCGAAATGAGATTCCCGAAAGGTGTCACCGGTGTTACCCCACTAGATAAGAGTTCCGCTAGTCACCTAGGTGTTGAGCCGCTACTTCTTCGCATTGAGAGGTCTCAGTGCGTTGGCATGGCCACGTGAAACGGATGCTGCAAACTGGTCTTCCTAGGCAGTTGCTACTTTCCAAGCCCATAGGGTTAGCTCAAAACCAGCTGGCTAGGCTACTTGGAGAATCTAGGTTCACGAGTCGCTTGCTTATTACCATTGAGGACATGCGCCTGATGGGAGAGGATCGTGAGTGCTGGAGATTCTTCATAGCGACCCCAACGGATAAGCGGGTTTGAAATAAGTAAACAGTAAGTATCTATATCGTTATTTAAATTTTATGGTCAGTCTCAATCTTGCTGTTGAGAATGAATGCATAATCTTCGAAATACGTATCCAGCACTTCCACGCCACAGTTCCTTCCTATATTTTCATTACAAGCAATAATACAAATGAATGGATACAAACAAAATCTGATAAATTAAATTTTCTTAACGTAAAAAGTACATTAGCACACTACTAACCAGCTCCTAATCCTACAAGGTTCCCATGCTGCTGAATTGATAATTCATCAATTCCGTTCACAGTTATGCCATTCACTGCTACTGCTAAAATAGTGAAAGTTAAAGATTAAAATTCGTATACTTGCAAAAGATTTCTTTTTAATTAGTATAATTTTCACACCGTACATTCTATTATCGTCTGATTTAAAATTGCACTTTCTTATTACGATTAAATGAACAGCATCAGAGCTGTCAAAATCAAAATGTCGAAACTATACGACACATGAAATATTCTCCAGACATGCTTCTTCGCACTACATGCGGAATCATCTGGTTGGTATCAGTCATTGAAATAAAATAGCAGCGCGAAATTGGATCACCAACTTCAGTGAGTCAAAGAATGCATAGTTATTCTGCCACAAAATCCAAATGTTATCTGAAAGATGGGCAAAGATGGTGGTTTGGTTTGGTTGGTATTAATATCCCTTTCAACTACTATGGTCACATCAGGATGGCGTTAAAGGGGCTGCAAATTTTGCCTTGCAAGGGTTCTTTAACGTGCAGCCAGCAAACGACTACAGTTCCGAAGGAAGTGTGCATGATCTCAGGATGTTCCCCCCTGAAAAAAATCCTTATCCTCAGGCATCAGAGGCAATCACACAACCACTGAGCCACCGAGGCCGCTCAAAGGTGGTGGCAGATGACGGAATTTATTTCAAATAGAGATCATGATTACAATTAACAGGGTTCATGCTTACTCGCAATTTACGCATCAAATGGGCATTATTGCTAAAAACTGAGTCGTGATTTTTTGACCAGCGAGTCAAAATCGACTTGTTAAATTTTGAACACCATCAGCCCATATTCTTCTCATCACATTTTAACCTCTCGTCATTTTGTCACATGCGGTCTTGTTTAAATTTCTAATTAACTTTAGCATAACTATAGAGATTGTCGATGCATGTAAAACACGGAAGATAAAAAGAATCTAAATTTTGACTCGCAGTTTTCAGGCTCGGTGGTCAAATTGACTCGTAGATTTTATGTCCTAGCGCGCACCCTGAATTAAAATCGGTAAAACCCAACAGATTAAGTTGCACACCGAATAAATTAAACTTAATTTCTGAATTGTGATATATTTGAAACAACTAAATACATCGTTTTTCCTTCAGAAACGTATTAAAGTATCCCTACTTTGACGACTGCTTAATTGTTGGTCAAATTGTGCCCAATAGTTTTCACTGGGTGACGTATTGTTATGTCCAGGCGGAGGTTGTGGAACTTGCCCAGTGTACCTAAAATATGGATTTTTTAGGTCAAGAGTATTAAACGATCTTGTTCCCGTGCCTTCAACACACAATTCGATTTCTACATCATAGCTCTGCCTATAAAAATAAGACAAAGTTACATTTCAGAATAACACTAATATTCCTTAGTGAAAAAATTTTAGGGAAACGAATTATTGCATAAAACATATTAAGACAAAGTGCATCAAATGACGCCACAAAATCAACAAGTGAAAATTCCGTGTCACTTGACCTTTAACCGCAATATCTTACCTCTTATTTGCAATTAAAATAACTTTTCCTGTTAGAAATTGCCCTTCTTTGACAAATATCGGCGTCTCTAATAGACATCGAACTTGATACCAATGTGTAAGAGGTTCAGTTGGCGACGTTGAGAGCCAAATTGTTTGGCTAAAGATAAAAGGCATGAAAAAGAATGTCTTAACTTCAATTTAAACTCCAGAAAATAACTTTTTCTCCATACCTAAACATATAATTGTAAGGTATAAGGAAAAAAAATGATAACGAACAATATCGCTTTTATATAAAACTAACAATGGACTTTAGCGAGTCAAAATGTCAATATCATTAAAATAATTTTAAGAATATTAAAAAGAAATTATTAAAAAGCCAAAAGCCATGGGATAGCTCCTCAGTAGCATATCAGATCCCTCTGACCGACGTAGAGCTATAACTTGACATGGCGTTGACTCCACAAGAGACCGGACGACCTCTGGTAACAGGTTGAGTCATGCAGTCTGCATTGCCACCCACAAATCCCTAATATTGACAGGGATGTTCTTGGGTGTTCAGGGATCACTGTAATGCATCCCATAAAACTTCAACGAGTTTCATTTTTGGGAAGCAAGCTAGCTAAACCATTTGTTGGAACTCTCCCGAATTCTCCTCAAAATAAGTTCCGGGCTTGATGACATGGAGCATTATCCTGCTGAAATACCCATCATTTTATGGATACACAAATTCCACGAAGGCTTGAAAATGGTCACCAAGCAGCTCAATGTAGCGAGAACTATCCACTGAAATGTCTAGGGGCCTGTCCAGTAATACCGATCGCGACTAACTAGTATGACCTGTCGTGCCAAAAGCTATCCTAAGAGTCTCGACCACAGCTTCCTGCAACTGACTGAGTGGTTCTAAAAGCCTGAAAGTCATGACCGCACATCAAAAATTCTTACAGTAGGGGCAACGGCGGACAGCAGGGCTTTTAACATGGTGGAGCAAGCACTCACGCTTTACAAATGCAGACACTGCAAAAGCCAATTTTATGGCGAAGAAGATGCAATCACATGTGGGAGGGAGATCTTGTGATCTCAAGGATTCATTCATATTTACATGTAATCGTGTCGACAAATGTCGTATTGGCATGATCGTGTTCGATGCAGCACCAGGAGTACACGGAGAGTAGGGACGATTCAATTTGATGAATTTATAGTGGTTCCAAAGAGGAATCGGATGATTCACTACTTTCAGACTCAGTGGAAGAATTCATAACCAAGTCTGTATCTTCTTCTAATTCCACTAAATTTTTAATTGAGTTGCTGTGGGCGACTTCAAACCAGAACATGTTAAAACAGATCGCGCACTTTATCCTAAAAATCTTTCGTGCGATAGTGACCAAAATTGATCGTATCACGTGACTCGATCAGTGGTGATCAGCTGAGATCTATATTACTGAACAGGCTCTAGGAGAATCAACAGATCTAAACCATGTCACACAAAAACACCTTACACCAGTACAGAACCACCACCACCTTGTAGGTTCCTTGTTGACAACTTAGGCCACGTCCAGACCCTTCCATCAGCCTAGGAAACTGGGACCATGATTCATCAGATCACACAACTTAACCCAGATTCATTGCAATGGTGTTGTCGGAATGGTAAGCTGGAGGTTTTCTGTGGATGTTAAAGCACGCCACACCAATCTGCAAGATATGGGTCTAGAAATGCCTACATTGAATGTGGCATAGTGGTTGCATTAGTCTTCCAGAAAGAACTCCCTCTACACAGTGGACCGTAGAATGCTGAATTCCTGAATAACCTTGGAAATGGCATGCCTCACACATCGGGTGACCATTATCATGCAACTTCCGAACTCTGGATAGTCCATGTCATAATGTGTACATGACAGCAGTGTTCCATTTTGCATACTGCCATCCCATGGCCTTTGAGTGCATACAAAAGCTAACAAGTTAAACAATAATTGCAGATAGATATCTTCAACATATTGTAAAGTTATCAAGACAACTGGTTATTTTCCAAAGAATATAACAAAATCTCCTTAAATGTATTTTGTATACTCAATTAGAAAACTTACACAGATCCGATAAAGGCAACATCAAACCAAAATGCTAAGCCATGTACAGTGCCAGAAGTTACAAGGGTGAATTCTAATGGGATCTCAATACGATGAAGATCCTTCTCTTCAGCCGTCAAAAAATCAACTGTATAGCATAACGACTTTGCCATGCAGATACGTATGTCAAAAGTATCCTTAAAAGTAATACAAAATATAAATAAATTTCTTTACTTTTAATCAAAGCATTAATAAATTAACAGAGTGTACAGTTACATAATGTTTATTATCATTCTTAAGACATATGTACTGTATATATAAGTAGTATGAATATTTATCAGTTCGTTGCATATCAAATGTCGGATTTTGAGGTGGGTTCTGCGCTTCAACACGGTTTCCACGTTTAGTAGCAAGTACCCATAACAAAGTGGTACATTCCCAGAGATAAACCTATCTGCGACCAGCTGCCTGAAATTTGCATCTTTGCAATGATATTTGTGTTTGAACCCAAGCGAAGATAGTCATGACTTCATACGAATTACATGTGATAATGCATTACGAGTTCAGGTTGAATCACACAGCATCCAACGCCTCTCGAAACATCAATAAGGTATTCGGTGTAAGCACCATAAACGAATGTACTGTCCAACATTGCTTCCGAAAATTCCAGGAGGGAGTGACGGACCTGGCAAATGAGCCACGCGGCAGACCGCCCAAGGTGTTGAATGACGTTGACCTGAAGCGATCTGTGGAAGAGAACCCATCAAAAACTGTTCAGCACCTTGCACGGGATCATGCTGTATCAGTGTCGACTGTCAATAGACACCTTAGGACCATCGGCAAGGTGAAAAAGCAGGACAAATGGGTCCCACATGAACTAACGGAAAACCAAAAAGAGCGTCAGTTGGAGGTGAGTACGGAATTGCTTTTGCGCCATGAAGAAGCAGGGATTCTTGATCGTGTTGTCACCTGCGACGAGAAGTAGCTCCTATACGAAAATATGAAACTTTCAGTACAGTGGCTGGATGCTGATGAACGCCCGCGACAGTTCCCTAAGTCCCTGTTGCACCCCAGGAAGCTCATGGTTACAGTTTGGTGGAACATCCATGGTGTAGTGCGTTACAGCTTCTTGCAGCAGGGGGAGACGATCACCACTGTGACCTACTGTCGTGAACTGCATCGTATGCACACAAAACTGTGTTAGTAGCAACCTGCACTTGTGCATCGTAAAGGCGTCCTTCTGCTGCATGACAACGCGCGTCCGCACGTTGCACGAACGACTGTGCAGGCACTACAGGCTCTGGGCTACGAGGTGCTTCCACACCTCACCTCCCGTACTCACTGGACCTCTCCCCTACCGACTACCATCTTTTCCAGAGCCTGGACAATTTTCTCCGGAGGAAAACATTCCTAACCAAGCAGACGTCGAAAACGCATTCCGGGAGTTTATTGAGTCCCGTGACCATGGATTCTATCGGAGAGGGTTTGAAAAATGCCAAATCATTGGCAACAATGTTTGGATTGTAATGGGGGTTATTTCGAATAGCACGTGTGAAGGTGTCCTTTCTACAGGGCCATTAAAGATGATCTCTGCAATCCGACATTTGATATGCAACGACCTGATATCATGAAAGTGAAGTCATTTATTCTAATATACTTAAGTATCTCCTGGTACATATACTTAAATACGAAACAGGCAAAAATTAACTTATAATGCATGGTTCCTGTATATATATAGTAGGGACACAATCAAATGTGTTAGTTATAATGAGAAATCTACTCCAATGTGTTTTTTGCTTGGCTCCTGAATTCTCTTCTAGTTTATAAAGTTTTCGAAAAGTAGCTCTCTTCATGATTTCTGGCCATTTACCATCTCACAACATTCTTGATATAACTAAATGGCCAAAAGTAGTGATGTCAAGATCCGGATAATTCAAGATCCGGATATCCGGATCTTTTTTTCGGACCTAGGTCCGAGATCCGAGATCCGGATCTTGGTCAGAAATCCGAGATCCGGATCTTGGATCCGAGATCTGAGATCCGGATCTTGGGTCCGAGATCTGAGATCCGGATCTTGGATCCGAGATCCGAAATTCGGATCCTATATCAGGAAATTGTGTATATGCAAACTTTTTCTGAAAGCAGTTTATAAATGCTTTTATTAAGTGATAGCCTAGTCCTCTTAAGTCCTAATTAGTCTTAATACGCATCCAGCGAAAAGATCCGAAATCCGGATCCGATATCCGAGATCCGAAATCCGGATCCGAGATCCGAGATCCGGATCCGATATCCGAGATCCGAAATCCGGATCCGATATCCGATATCCGAGATCCGAGATCCGGATCCGGATATTTCTAGATCCGAATCCGGATATTTTCAGATCCGGATCAGAGATCCGGATCCAACGGACATCACTAGCCAAAAGTATTCAGAGACTTCTGAGGAACATATTAACATGGTCCAGCTTCTGCATCACTCACAGTCTGCACATGTCAGAGAAGAGGTTTTGATGGATGGTCACAAGAACTACCTTCCAGGCATTCATGAGAGCTGCAGTGAGTCGTTCTGGCTACGAAAGATGGACGACTGGTGTGGGCATGTAATCCTAGTTCTAATTTGTCCCAAAGATATTCAATAGGATTTCTGTGAAAGCCACTCCAGCTTTTGAACATCCATGTCATCAAACCATGACCAACCAATGTGTGGACAGAATAGATGTCCTATTGGAACAGAAATGGACCTTTCACGAATTGTTGCATTCACAGAGTTGGGAATGCAATGTTTCCAGAATGTCAAGATACAATGTAAAATTCATTTTTTCAGCCAAAGAACACAGGCCGAATCTAGAAAAACACCCCCTGCACTATTATGACTCCGCCAGCAAACTTGACAGTTGGCACAATACACTCAGGAATGAAGCGTTCTCCAGACATATCCATCAGACTGCCAGATCATGAAGCGAGATTCATCATTCCAAAGCATGGGTTTCCACGGTTTCACAATCCAATGACGGTGAGCTTTGCACCATTGCAGCAGTCACTTAATACTGACATCGGTGATGCTTAGCTTCTCTGGAAACCTGCGTTTCTTAGCTCTCGACAAACAGTTCTACTGCTAGCAACAACACTCAACACATTTTGAAACTCATCCATGACAGCGGCCACCGGGGACATGCTGGATGGCTATGATCAGTGAGTTTCTTCAGCTTAACACTTCGTCCTGTTGCACTTTTGCTTCCTCAACATTTCCATTTTATAATAACATCATTTACAGTCTATTTCAGCACACGTAGCAAGGCAGATATTTTACGAACTGGTTTACACTTTGGCAGCATCTAATGATCATGTCAAGTTTGAAATCACTGACCTCTGCCGACTTTTCATGATCTATCTAACAAACGCATATGAGCTCCCAATCCTCAACCAGTGCTTTTACATCATTCGATGAATTATCAGACCACATCAACAGTCAGATCTACTTCTTTGGAGGGTTGTCTGGATACTTAACAGAAAATTCACTTTTTTTCTCAGATTTTTTCTATCCACTTTTCAGTTGCCAAAAAATAGTGTGATAACGAAGTTTCTAAAGCAAAAACGGTGAAAACTGATCACAAATGTAAGGCTACTTCTAAAAAGTCCCTTATGATCGTTCATATTCAACATGAACACTATCTCTAAAAATGAAGGCTCGCTTGTCTTCATTTACTACATTTAAAAATTCTTCCATCTACTCGTCTTTTATTGAACAAACAAGTAGATCGAATTCCAAGTTTAGTGTTTGCGTTCAGTTCCGATTCGGTGCCAGCCACCACGAAAGATTGCTGAAATGTTTTCCTTGTCATGAAGATGTAAACTTAAAAATTGAAACACGAAATAAACTTTCAAGAAGCGAAGATTTTCATAAAGTCAGTTTGTCGATGGCAGGCTCTGCTACCAAATTACACCCTCCTCCTGTCACGTGATTTATGAACAGGTATGAAAAGAGGACACTTCAGTGCATTTTAAAGAAATATATATATTATAATCAAATATAGTAATCGCAAATATGTTAATTTTATACACATTCATCACCGATACAGACTCCAGCTCGAAAGATGAAGAAAGCAGCCAACAGTCGATAACCAGGGGCAATATGGGTCCCCATGAAACATCTGAAAATTCTGCAGGAATTGCAGAAGGAATGCTCTTAGCAACAGATCAATCATTTCTTTATTCAAATTGCGTGATTTTTATTTTGATGTCAATTCTTCGACGTTTCCATGTTAGTTTTCAAATGGCTCTTATGCGACTCAATCTAACGTGGTTGATGAAATCTGACTGCTGACAATGCATTCTTATTGAAATGTAGACAAGAGCAATGTTGTGATACATATGTTATGTGTGAGAAGCTGTTACTTTTCGTTAAGTCAATTAGAATTTCTGAACCTTATAAGGGACCACAAACATACTGTTTCAATAAACATTATACAGCACATACGTGTATGTTTAAATTCAATCAAATCAATTACACGTCTAAAAACAGTTTAATGGATGAAAAATATTTTCCATGTTAGGTTGTTTTGGAAATATTTAAGTAAATATTTAAGTATGGAACAAAAGGTCATTCGTCAATTCTTGACTGTAATGATTCGTTAAAAAGCTTACCACTATGGGTTGTCTGAAATATTCTTTCATTGCTGCCTGTCTTAAACTGGATAAATCAACTCCATGAAATGACTGTTGATACCTACAAATAGACAATTCTAGTCAAATGTAAGCTTAAACTATTTAGTCATGAAAATAGTCAAAAATTTTCAAGACCGCTAGCAAACCTGCGACTATCTGCAAAATCATTTAAGTCAAATAATATTTTTCACAACTGATTATGTATGCCCAGTATTACAACAATTCTGTTATTAAAAATAAGCATCATTTTGATGCAGAGTGAACATCAGGCACAAGGCATCATGAAAAATATCATGCGACTTGGTCACCTTATAGACTTGCCTGACTCCTCCAGTGTTGTGCTTAGCAACAATTAGCACAAAGGCCATTTACAATCACAATAACGCGAAATACAAAACAACACGACCCAAACCCACCAACTACTCACTTTGCAGCGCAAATGCAAGATTCAGAGCAACGAAGACAGTCAGAGCTTCTCCTGTCAAGGCAGACAGTCACGAAGGATCGTTCAACACAGCAGCTGTGAAATCCTCAACATGCAATTGAGGAAAACTGGCCATCAAGTCACCACCGAGTAGATCTGGTGTATGACAGTGCTCATCCTCATGTTGCTTAAGTGATGAGAAGTTCTACCAAACCAACACATTCTCTTGGCCTTGCTGCTTCAGACTACCACTTGTTCCAGTTGAAGCAGTATCATCTGGCCAGTATCCATCATAAGTGTGAAATTGGCTGCAATAGCCTAATGTTGCCTATTTGAACGATGGACAAAAGCGGTGGCAGCTGACTGAGATTATTTCAAATTGATATGTAACACAGTTTCCGAGAAATGAATGATATTTAAATCGAAGAAATACTACAGAATTAAGCTTCACTTCCAATAATAAATTAACAGTGCAAATGTAGTAAAGATAATGATGATGATTCCCTGTAAACCATCATAAAGGAAAAATAAGTTAGAAGCGTGTTCGCCTGCACAATGAATGATTTCGGATGCCCAACAAAACTAAATGAAATAGTCTACTGCCATTTGGGAACAGATGAGAGCCAAGTGGTGCTGTTACAATGCAATAACGCAGTGTTTCTCAAAGTGGGCGATATCGCCACCTAGGGGGCAGCAGGGTCATGCGAATGATGTGCAGCTATGATTCAGTCGTGTGAGTTTACGTACTACAAGGGCTATTTATTTTACAACCTCTGATGGGGTATTAATTAAGCTTTTTGACATAAGTCACGGTAGAGACCAATACATTAGTCATGAGTTTCCCAATACCCTCTTCATAGAAGTTTGCCGCCAGCATGTGGAGATATGTTCCATGGCGTCTTGAAGCTCTTCGTTGGTGGGGAAGCGCGGTCTTCCCAGAAATTTCTTCAGCTCTCGAAAAGTAGGTAAGCCACTCGGTACCATGTCTAGGCTATATGCGGGTGATCAAACACTTCCCATTGAAATTGCTAAGAAGCTGTTAGGTTGTGCACTGTCATGAATCAATACAATTCCAGAAGACATCATGCCTCATGACAACAGAGAGCTTCAAGACTCCCGTAAAGACCTATTTCAACATGCTGGGGGCAAATTTCTATGAAGTGAGTATTGGAAAATTCGTCCACTACATAACCACAGGAAGTGAATGGCGCTCGAATTTAGTGATTCTTTTGGCACCAAAATTTCTTCACGGGTGAAATACTCGTCTTTACAATAACTTTAATTAAAACAGTAATAGTAATCTGAGCACTCAAAGAGTTAAGACCCCCAAGCGAATAAATGCTAAAAGGGACTACAAAAATAATATAAATAATGTTACTAACCAAAAATTAGCTTTTGAAAACTGTTCCATATATAGAGTATCATCTGTGAATGGAGCTATGTGGAGATCTCCTCTACAAGGATACATTTTACCTTAAAATTAACATAAAAGAATTTCATGAACAAATTGATCAAACTTAAATGCATACACAATTGAAAAGATCTAAAAATGAATGCTAACACATGCAATAAAAATATTACAAAAAGGGTCAATGAATCTTTTTTAATAACGTAAAGGGTGGTCCAACTACGCATTACCATTTAAAAAGTTTCTTACAATCTTCCTAATTATATTTTAAATTTTCCCGTTCTCAAATACAAGGTTCGACAATCAATAAATGAGACTGACACTACTTTGAATGTCGTGCGACCACGACGATGTGCGTTTTCTATCTATAAACTAATCTTGTTGCAGTTTGTACAAGTTGGAACAATAAGTTGTTTACACCTATATATTCTCGTGAATGCAGTCATTAGTCGATGTTCCAATATTTCAGCTTTTTCACATTGCGTTCGTACTTTTTCACGAACATTTATGTAGTACATTTTCACAAACATTTAATTCATATTTATGATAAGCGGTCTAAATTTACAGAACAATTATAATGATCAATTACAGACAATCACTCACTCGTGAATTTCTCGTGAATCAGAAGCTAAGATCAGAAAATGTAACTGGTGAAAAGAGTTAGCAAGTGGCCGGTCATAAATCCCGGTGAGAAAACTGTGACGTCATTTTAACATAGTCGAAAACGGCGTCATTTTAACAGGAGCTGTGGTGCTCCTATGCCTAACCGGTTAGTACTAACAGAAGAGAAAGCAACCTTTCTCTGGTCCTAACCGAGAAAAAGACGCTTAGTTCAGTGAGAAATTCTCGCTAACTCATCTCACCGGTGAAGGTTTTAGACCTTACCCAGAGGATTTTCAGTGCAACACAGAGAATTCGAGATCTCGAAAGTGTCGAGAATTCGTCGGCCTTGCCAACAGGCTACCTAGATTAGATGGCTTAGCACAGTAAATTATGATGTAATCACGAATGGCGATTGGCAATGAAGAAGTGAAGAAGCCATCGAGATCTAAAACTAACTGATTAGATTTAATTAATATTAGATCTTGATGGAAGAGCGAACGATTGATAATTGAAGTAGAAAACTGAAAGATATGTAAGCAAATATTGAAGCAGCTTGCTTTTTTTTTTCTTTTTTTTTTTAAAGCTATGTTTATGGCTGCATCTACTAACCAGTCAGAAGCGCTTACGCAAAATACAGCCGTAAAACTTCCGTGTAAGCGCTTCTGATTGGCTAATGGATCCAGCGATAAACATCGTCCTAGTGTAAAATCTGCTTCAGTATTTGTTTACTTATGTAAATGCACAAAAAAATTGATCATTAATTGTTCTGTAAATTTAGGCCGTTTATTATAAATATGAATTAAATGTTTGTGAAATCATACTAAATGTTCGCGAAAAAGTACGAAAGCAATGTGAAAAGGCTGTAAACATGGAACAAAGGGCAAACATGAGGTTCCATTTTAAACTTGGATAAACTGCTACGGAATCTTGCAAGTGTACAGTGATGATGGACTATCTCTTGCACATGTTTTTGAATGGTTCACTACATTTCGTGATGGCCAGGAAGAGATGAAAGACGACGAACACACTGGATGTCCGAAAACTGTTTAAACACAGGAAATGAACTTTTGTTAAGTGATCGGCGAATGAACATGAAAATGCTGGAAGTTATGCATCTATAACATTAACCGAAAAGCAGAAGATCTGCGAGGTAGCGAATCGAAGCCATTTGTGTTATCTTATCTTCCATAATTGGACTATTAAAAATGTCCAAAGCCACAGTATGATAATGCAGAAAAATGTATTCATTTAGATTAGTAACTGTATTGAAAAGTTTATTTGATTTATAAATGATAGCACAACTTATGGGTCACCCTGTACATTTAAAACTATAACAATTATGCTAGTATTCTTGCCAAACAATGAAAAATGATACCAACTGAAATATAGAAAATTGAGAATGGAGACCACTTTTCCACAAGAATTAGTTTAAAAAGTGATCCCTGCCCTCAACTTTTTCATCTGTAGGTATCACAGTTGCTGGTTGTTTTAATCTATTAAAAGTAACTTATCTTAGTAAATAAAAAATGTAAAACATATCAAATTCTTAAATTTCTTGTAAAACTGAACCAATAATCTCACAACACGTCACTGACTCTCAATTTTTTTTTTTTTCCATTTAAAAAGTTATGAGGTATATTCAAGAAGTATCAAACTTTAATTTTTCCCGCGGAAACAAATAAGATGCGGGAGCCTTCTTTCGGTGGGGATGTGAAGGAGACATTCATGAGAACGCGTGAAATTTTTTCCTACCCCCATGTGGCACTAGTCTCTGGTAATTGATGTATGACTGAGGACGTGCAGCGAGCGCCCATCATATTGCGAATTGTTGCGACCATGACAGAACGAATTGAGCAGCAGTATTGCATCAAATTTTGCCAAATACTTGGCAATGCTTGAGCAGAAACCATTCGCAAGATCCAACAGACTTTTGGGGATGATGCCGCAAGCCCATTCTTTGCCATCTGGTCAAACACGGCAGTCCTGTGCTTTCTCAGGCTCCCTACTCGCCCAGCATGTCTCAATGTGATTTTTGGCTATTCCCCAAGGTGAAAATTCTGTTGAAAGAGATCCAATTTTGGTTATTATATGTGAAATGCAACAACCCAGCTGAACACCATTCTAACAGATGCATTACAGAAGTGCTTTCGACAATAGAGGGACTACTGGGAGAAGTGTGTGCGTAGTCCACACATAGGCCTCCCAGTGGTCCTGCCATTGTTGAAACACTTCTGGAACGCAACTTTCGGAATGGCGTTCAACTGGGCCGTTGCATTTCCTCTAATATTCACTCTTGATTCAAATCGGGTCCCTTTCAGCAGAATTTTCTACTTGGGGAAGAGTCAAAAATCACACAGATCCGTGTCGGACGAGTAGGGAGCCTAACAAACCACACAAATGGCCAGATGTGAAGATGGGATCATGGCATCGTCCCCAAAGGCCGGTTGGATCTTGTAAATGGTTTCTGCCTGAGTATTGCCAAGCTTTTGACAAAACTTGATGCAATATTACTGCTCCACTTATTCTGTCATTTCACAACAATTTTAAATTTATTAATTAGGGTATTAAAATATTATATTTTCTCCTTAAATTATGTGTAATTGCCATTTATCATACGTTTATCAAAATGAGTATTAAACAAAACAATAAGGAAATAGTGCGGAACAAAACTAATTATAAAGTAAGAATCTCTAAACCATAAGGCGAAATTAGAAATACAGAATACATACTTCAGAGATAATGTCCCCATCTTCAAACAGTCAGTCTACGAGGATGAGGACATCGTCTCCAAAATATGTATTCATTATTTCCATTTAAAAACTGGAGACAAAAAGTTCGACTTATAAAAAGATATACTGTAAATCCTCTACTATAATGCGAATAATTTTGGCCTAAAAAAGCACCTAAATTTGCTGGATTGCATTATACAAGAGGATAAAAATCAACCCTCCGACGACTGCGGCCGGAGGAGGTTTTGTTCGGAGGGGATTTTGTCCGGATGAAATTACCGTATAATATACATTAATTATATTGCATATACAATGTCCAGTTCATTATACAATAAATTAATTCACTTTTCATTTGAATTTCTCGTTGCCAACATCTAATACAAAAATAACTCCGCCCAAAGATCGCTACTTCCAAATACAGACCATCAATATTGATGGTCTCTGCTTCCAAACTGCTTCGAACTACTGTCCTAATGAAATTCACAACAAAATTATCATGTGTTATAGATTAATTATAAAGCATATACAGTGTCCAGTTCATTATACAATAAATTAATTCACTTTTTATTTGAATTTCTCATCGCCAACATCTAACAACATCGAAAATAACTTCTCCCAAAGATCGCTATTTCCAAATAGGCCTACTCCAAAACTGCCTTGAACCAAAGCCTGGAAGAAAGCTTATGCAGTCAATTTATGGAAAATGTTAAACTGAATAAAGATTACTTGTTTTTTTATTAAGAAAATTGATGTACTGTTGTGTGTTTTTTTGTCGATGTGCGAGTGGGAAAGCTTCCCCTGTCAATGTAGGGCTATAAACTTCCAAACTGCCTCGAAAACAACTTCTCCCAAAGATCGCTACTTCCAAACTACATCGAACCAAAGCCTACAAGAAAGCTTATGCAGTGAAAATATCAAACTGAATAAGATTACTTGTTTTTTTTATTAAGAAAATTGATATAAAGTCGATGTGTGAGTGGGAAAGCTTTCTCTATCAATGTAAGGCTATAAACTTCAATGGTTTTAATGGGGCAAATGTCCCAAAAATGAATTGAATTTTCGTGAATTTAAACTTAAAAATATTTTTTTCTGTATATTTTTGCACATTTTATTTCTCGCGAGGAGTCAAAAATGGGGATCGCATTATACAAGAGGATAGCATTTTTGCTGGTTTTTGGGGCCGAAAAAGTGGAGTCGAATTATACAAGGGGTCGCATTATAGTATAGGATTTACAGTATATAAAAAGATAAAGCAACCCCTAATAGGTAATTTCATGTGAAGTGACTCAGACATGAGATGCAATTATTTAGGAATCAATGTCCAGGTTTTAAGATAAGAGGCAATGCTGGATCAACTTATTCAGAACTTGTCCTCAATAATAGCATAAACAAAGACTGCTTACCTCCCAAGAAATGCAATTTATTTTTGTTATCTTTGTTAGATTTGCATAGTATATTATTAGTATTAGTTATGACTACTAACCGTTTTGAACTAACCACTTTTTGGCATGAAGGTAAGTTTCTAGCATGCGTTCGTTGAAGAGCATATAACCCATCGGTTCAGAAATTATAACGTCTATTTTTTCAGGTAACCCGACTTCTTCAATTTTACCAGGCACGACGATAATTTTTCCACTCAATTTGTTGTGATACACTAACGTCTACAAAAGCAAAAAACAAAACATCGCGGCGCTATATCTAAAAAGTGCATTTTATAAAGTGGAGACGTAAGTTAGCAGTTCCGAAAAATTCTCAATATAAAAATGTTACTTCAGCATGTTGCGCCATACTACTTGCTTCGATGGCATATACTTTTCGAGCACCTGCTTGTACAGCAAAGAAAGATAATATTCCTGATCCTGCACCAACATCTAATACGACCTTAAATAAGAATTAAAAGGAAATGCATTAAACAGGAAAAAAAGTTTTCTAAAAATATAAAATTCAGAAACAGAGGAAAGTCTTACTTTGTCTTTAAAATCTTGTAAATTTGCCAATATCGCTCTTTGGTATGTAGATGTTCGAATGTAATCTTGCATCATATTTTGTTGTTGAGATAAGTAACCATAAAACTGAAAACAAGCAATTTGGAATCATGAATTATTAATGTAGTAAAAACCTCTTATAAACACGCTTAATAAAGCTGTCATAAAGAATTGAGGACTTGCAGTATCTTTTCAATAAGTCGTGGATGATTGTTATTCAACCGCTTCAGTTATAGTGGTTTGTTCGAGAATTTTTGCCTCCTGGTCCGTAACTTTTAAGGTACCTGATGTATATTAAACATGTTACACACAAATGCAGTCTGACGCCCTAGCTTTAAATTACGGGTATCAGGTGGGTGGCGGTGCTACTAGTGGCGAAGTAATAATGTGCAACATGGTCACCTCCACGGACATGCGGTTGAAGCAACGTGCCGTCATCGAGTTTCTGACAGTAGATGTTCTCCGTTGAATGAGCGCTATCTAATGTAAGCGTGTGTTGACATTAGTACACTGTGGAGATGGGTGCAAACTGTACAGACGAACAATTCAGCCACGTCGTCTTTGCATGATAAGCAAAACACTGGATGCTCGAAGTCTGCAGGCAATTCATAGCACATGGCCCGAGTTGACGAGCTAATTTGTGGTGATCGTCGCATTAAGCAGAGGATGATTGCAGAAATTTTTGACATATCATTTGGGTTTCAGGAAACTGTGCTCCATATGGATGCCTCGTCAACTGACAGACACGATGAAACAGACCTGCTTGCCAAGTTGGACATGTGTCAGTAACTTCTGGTGTGATACGAAGCAGAGGGAGATAATTTTCTTCATGCCACCATCACGGGGATGAGTCTTGGGTGCATCATTATGAGCCTGAGACTAAATGCCAGTCCGTGGAGTTACCAGCATACGTCCTCTTCCCATCCCAAGAAATTCGAAACACAGGCATCAGCTGGTAAAGTCATCGTCACTATTTTTTGGAACAGTTCTGGTGTGGCTCTCATTCACTTTTTGGAACATGGCGGCACTGTCAACTCAGAACCATACATGCAAACGTTGAAGAAATTGTGCGCGCGTCTGCGTCGGGTTCGTTCGCAACATCAAGCAATCATTCATCCAACAACCATCGCGTTGGAGAATCTGAAGCTTCTGGGTGTTTTGCCTCACCCACCGTATAGCCCGGACTTAGCCCCATGTGGCTTCTGGCTGTTCCCAAAGCTCAAGAACATCTGAAAGGCACACGTTTAGTGTCTGACAACAAGATCAGCATGCAGCAACTGGTCCATCGATGGCGGAAGTGGGGACTACCGTAAAGCCTTGAATAAAGGCCTGGTATTCAAATAAACGCCAGTCTCAATTAAAGGCTGGGTGGTGTTTTAAAAATAGAATAAATGCCGGGTCTGACTGTTTTTGGGTTAATTACATAAATTCTGGCGTTCTTTGTTCCCATTTCTTAAGAACAGTCCTAATATTGGGTCAGGACCATTGTGACAAATAGACGCTCAAGCCTCTATTCAAGGTTTCACGATATGTCGAAAAATGAGATACTCCTCGTAAGAGGACATTTCACAGTTTTTATGTCTATAACATGTTTAATATACATCAGGTACTTTAAAAGTTACGGACCAGGAGGGAAAAATTCTTGAACAACCCTCGTAGTTTGGAGTTATTAAAACTTTAATCATTTCCCAAATAAGATTTTAAAAGTATTTTAATTAAAGAAAACATTGGCAGATACCTGAATGAACCATGTGCACCACGATGTGACAACGGTTCTCATGTTTTCACAATTGCATACAACTAAAACATCATTATGAAAATGAAGTACTTGCGTATCACAATTATAAACCCCTCCCTGATAAATAAATAAATGAGCCAGCCAGACAAAACCAATAGACCAATTTTGAGGTCCTGCAGGCCAGGAGAAACTAATGAAATGGTTGGCTTCACCATCAGTAGCAAAATCAGTTGTTTATTCCAAATTCATTCAGCTCTCTGGAAGGACTTTGCCATTATATCAGGTCATTGCATAACAAATGTTGGATTTCGAGGTGGGTCCTGTGCTACAGCACGGTTTCTACGTTTAGTAGCAAGTACCTGTAACAAAGTGGTACATTCCCAAAGATAAACCTATCAGCAACCAGCTGCCTGAAATTTGCAGGTCTGCGATGATATTTAATAGTGTTTGAACCCAAGCGAAGATAGTCATGATTTCATACGAATTACGTGTGATAATGCATTACGAGTTCAGGTTGAATCACACTGCATCCAACGCCTCTCGAAACATCAATAAGGTATTCGGTGTAGGCACCATAAACGAACGTACTGTCCAACGTTGGTTCCGAAAATTCCGGGTGGGAGTGACGGACCTGGCAAATGAGCCATGCGGCAGACCGCCCAACGTGTTGAATGGCGCTGATCTGAAGCAATCTGTGGAAGAGGACTCATCAAAAACTGTTTGGGACCTTGCAGGGGATCATGCTGTATCAGCATCGACTGTCAGTAGACACCTTAGGACCATCGGCAAGCTGAAAAGGCAGGACAAATGGGTCCCACATGAACTTACAGAGAACCAAAAAGAGCGTCGGTAAGAGGTGTGTACGGGATTGCTTTTGCCCACGAAGAAGCGGGGATTCTCGATCGCATTGTCACCTGCGACAAGAAGTGGCTCCTATATGGATGCTGATGATTCTCCGCGACAGTTCCCTAAACCCCCGTTTCACCCCAGGAAGCTCACGGTTACAGTTTGGTGGAACATCCATGGTGTAGTACATTACAGCTTCTTGCTGCAGAGGGAGACGATCACCGCTGCGACCTAGTTTCGTAAACTGCATCATATGCACACAAAACTGTCAGCAACAACCTGCACTTGTGCATCGCAAAGGCGTCCTTCTGCTGCATGACAATGGACGTCTGCACTTTGCACAAACGATCGTGCAGGCGCTACAGGCTCTGGGCTAGAAAGGTACTCCCCCCCCCCTCCCCGGACCTCTCCCCTACTGACTACTATCTTTTCCAGAGCCTGGAGAATTTTCTTCAGAGGAAAGCATTCCCAACCCAAGCAGACGTCGAAAACACATTCCGGGAGTTTATTGAGTCCTGTAACCATAGATTCTATTGGAGAGGGCTCGAGAAGCTGCTAAATCGTTGGCAACAATGTTTGGATTGCAATGGGGGTTATTTCGAATAGCACGTGTGAAAGTGTCCTTTCTAGAGGGCCATTAAAGATGACCTCTGCAATCCGACATTTGATGTGCAACGACCTGATACTCAGAGGGAAGCAGAAGACAGCGACAGACAGAATTAAAAGACTGTCACATTGCTTCTTGTTATTAATAAGATTACTGCCCGACGACCCTTTGGATGTCTCCCCGTTCAAATACCACAGGTTAACCATTTGTGCACCTTTGGTTGAGAACTGCTGATTTATGGTTTTTAAAGACAAATCTACCCTTTTTAAAGTGAAAATCCCATACAAGGTAAAAAGAATGCAAGATCCTACCCAGCGTATATAAAAAGAAAATTACTTTTTGTGAATAGAGAAATCGTGAAAAACGTTTAAAACACTTACTTGGAAGTATTGCATTGCAGACGACTCTTCTGTTCTTTCAGAGAACACAGAAGATTTATAATTACTTTGAATATTTTCCAATTTATACCGGAATGTCTCTGCATCTGGAAAAATAATAAAATAACATCTTGCCTAAATTATAACTGCACAAATTCTGTACTCTTACATTATGCACTTTGGGAATTTTTCTACAAATTTACAACTTCAGACAGAAATACTCGTGAACTTGATCAATTAAATATCTCTTCAATCCAGATTTGGTTAGATTAGGTTAGGAAGACATATAAAGGTGGTTTCAGAGGAGCAGTTCGTACAGCAATAGCAGTCGTCATGGGTAAAGCACGTGGCCTAACAGACATTGAAAAAGGTATGATCATTGGGTACCGTGCAAAAGGCGGCAGCATTTTGGAAACCGCAGCTTTCGTGAACTGTTCATGTAGTGAAGGTGTATAATGAATGGAAGAATGGATGGACAAGATGTGCATTCCAGGCGTGCAAACTGTAGATGTCTATGGGCAGTTAATGAACAGGGTGAGTGGCTCTTGTGACGGCTGGTTAAGAGTGATCGATGCACTACCGTCGATATATTGACAGCCCAAATGAACGAGGAATGTACCAGAAGGCTAACAAGAACAACTGTGTACCGCACATTGTTGCGCCTTGGCCTCCGCATCAGACATCTGGTTCCAGCACCCACATTGACAAGTCTGTATCACAAAACGACATGAGTTTGCATTGCAGTACAAACATTGGACCCTAGACCAGTGAAAAAAGGTTGCATTTTCCGATGAGTCGTGTTTTCTATTGCATCATATTGATGGGCGCTGGCGTATCCGCCTGGAGACATCCGAAAACAAACTACCTGAAATCGTTTTTGGGCGGCAATAAGATATAAGAGGCTGTGTAATGGCCTGGGCACGTTTTGGGTCCATTACTTCCTCTGGAATGTACCATCAATAGCTGTGCGTATACTTATCCATCGTTGCCGACCAGGTGCTTCCCTACATCCCAACTGTGTATCCTGCGAATGATGGCATCTTTCATCAGGTTAATGCCACAAGAATCTGTGGAAACATCTGGATCGACACGTCAGGCAGCGAGACTCTCCAACTGGAGAATCTTCATGAGTCACATGATGCTCTGCTGTTCACATGGACACAGATTCCTGTTGCCACCTTCCAAACGCTCACTGATTTCATGCCTTGCCACCTAGTTGCTGTTTTGGCTGCAAAAGGAGGCTATTTGGGTTATTAGGTAGGCGGTCATAATTCAGTGACTCGACCCTGTATTTCCTTTGGTATCTATTGAGATAGGACGAGTTTTGTGGAAGCGCTTCTTCTGTCCTGTGGAAAAGTACACTTCACTCGGAGCTGTATATATGGAGAAGGACTGACACTACGATCAGGCAGCATCACCCTATCTCTCAGTCTTCTGATTGTAGTGACTTTATGACCGACCTTGTAAGTGTATTTAACTTTAGTACGTCATAATTTATTACGACTCGAGAAGCACTGCGGAGAATAATTCGGCAAAAAGAATTACGCTGTCGGCATCTTCCCATGGAGGTATCCTGCTTCAAAAGAAGGATTTAGGATTCATAATAGCACAATGGATTGCTTACTGTTTGTGCTTTAACTCTGTGCTATATTTTCTTAAAATGACGACTTCATTTTCTACTCTTATTTCCGTCGGTATGTTGTGTAAGGAAAATCATCTACTTGTGTTTCGCTACTAACATATTTTTATTAAAGAAAACGAAGCCTTAAAGCGCTTACCTGTTTCTTTCATAAATTGTAGCAACATTGTTTCCTGGTTTGCATGAAAGATGACAGCTCTTCTTCCGACCGCTGAGGACGTTGAATACTGATTTAGGCTACATTCCATCAGCTTTAGACGCCTCTCTTCTAAAATTAGGAGAAACAAATAAAATTTTCATCAAACTGTCCAAGGAAAACATATTTTGAAAACTTTATTAATTTAAGAAACAAAATATTTTTCTAATTACAATGTGGCAAAGAGAAGGAATAATTCCGTGACTAGAACCAGGGACCACGACTTTCGCAACTCTAACCAATTGAGCTATCGCAGACAGTGAACCACCAAGCTGTTATGGCAGAGCAGGCCCCAACTCACAAATTGGGAATCCTTGTCCTTAAATCGTCAAACAAACCGATGAAAATTCAACTCAAAGTCCAACTTGCAAAGATGGACATACATAACACTTATAATGCATATCGGAGATTCTCTCTCCATTGATATGAGCATTTCCGCAGTGTCTATCATGGTTAATGTTCTATCAACTTCCAAGAGGGACTTATGAAATCGCCCTACTTTTTGGCCTTTGATTAACGTCACGCAAACTAACAATCTGCTCGTCTTTCAAACACCCAGCCATTTGATCCGTCCAGATTTTTCTAGGCCTGCCTTATGGCATCAGCCCACCACAGCACCAGTATGTACAGAGTATGGACAATATGAACACCAGAGAAAAGTTACAAATTGTTTATTAATAAGGTGTTGCCTTGAGTACAGTTTCTAACCTTCTTGGAATTGATTCATACAATCCTTGAATAATCTCCATTGGCATTTTGTACAACTCTTCAATCAAATATCTTGCCAATTGCTGAAGAGATGAAGGGGAGAAAATCTACTTCCGAGTTGCCTCTCCAAAACTGAAGTTTGACTGAAGTCTTGTTAAAATTTCTATATTATGGTCCAAGCAGCTAAATTTATGTCCACTTTCCATGATATGGTTGATATATTTACAATCCGACCACAAATGTGAGATCTCTAATAGCCGTTTCCCCTCTTCAACAAACTGACGTATTGATGTTGAAGAGGAGAAACGAAGAAGATTCGGAATATATCAAAACCACCATTTTGGCCTTGTTCCCTAATAGATAAGAATCCAGTGCGTCTATTGTAACGTTTACTCATTTTTAGATGCTCTATCCGAATCTGAAGTCAAAATGAGAAAAATTTGAAAAAACTGACAAGACAACGACGGACTTCACAAATCCAATCGTTACAAGTGATTAAATGTAAACCTCACATTTGCAAAATCAAAGTGTCCGTCCCAATTTATTTATGTGCAGCATGTTTGGTAATTCGGTTATGTTATGTATTGTGCTTATTCAGATTGGATTCCTACAACGTTTCTAATTAACTTGCTTTATACAACTTGCTTTATATAAAAAATTTGTTTCCCA
Organism: Rhysida immarginata; assembly: GCA_023313115.1. Lineage (NCBI taxonomy): Eukaryota > Metazoa > Arthropoda > Chilopoda > Scolopendromorpha > Scolopendridae > Rhysida > Rhysida immarginata. Next base: position 14,120 of record JAHWFO010069407.1, on the reverse strand, counting down.
TTGGAAATTTTGACATAATTCGCTTCCCCACCCCTCGAGAGTGGGGATGGGTGGACAAGTATGGTGTCATTAAGTAGCATTTGTAAGAATATCAAAAACATTTAATTTTATTTTGCTGATCTGATACCAATTTCTTGAGATATCGCCATTTTTCAACGATTTTTTACCCATTTTGATTTTTGTTGATTACAGCGCCATCTGTGACCGAAATGACTCGAATTGTAGGTCAACTTGGAGTAATTTTTTCTGGAGAATCCGAATCTGCAATAAAAAAATGGGGGTTCCCATTTAAATCTTTTAACTCCTCCCTTCCCCACCTCCAGGGGGTGGGGGGTCAAGTTTGGTATCATTAGATTGTTGTCAAGTCCCCTTCGAGACAAACATTTTTCATTCCACACTTTTTTTGATCCGATGTGTGGTTCTCAATATATTTCAATGTCTTCAGATAAATTGAACACCCTGTATAACATTAATGCAAGCCTCGGTGGGTAAGAGCTTTAGGTAACAGGTCCTTTGCCTCTCATGATCATCAGTTCGCCGGTTCAATTCTCACTGTGATGTGGATGTTTGTTTGTCTTTGTAACATCCTCCAATCTGCGGATTCAGACTGCTGCACCATGTTTGGAGAGATCTATCACACGAACATCTGTTGTGTCACATGAGGAAGCCACATAAAGCTTCTAAAATTATCTCATGATGGGAAATATTCAGGGTTTTCCTACACGTATGTTCATATTTGTCTGCAATAAAAATGATGAACTACTTTTGAAACCAGGGAATACTTTCAAAAAGTGTTCAAGCAGCAAAAGTATGATCCAACTTTTACAAGAAGCTGGAAGAGATGTGGTTGAAAATGCAAAACTAGCGAGAGGTAGGACAGGTAGCTGAAGAACATTTCTGGTCAAGAAACAGTTAGAAAAGTGTTCGTTATTTTCATTACGAGGTGGAAAAAGACAAACTACCGGATACAAATGGCATACTAGCAATAGCTAGTTGCTTAGGCCTGTTGTCACTAGTAACTAATCACTTGCTTTTAAATCATCCTTATACGAGTTCCACAAAGATAGTTTGCTTTTGGTTTTGGAAAGCTAATGGAATCGTATAATGTTGTTTTTTTTTTTTTAATTTTATTTGTTAATACACAAAATACAGAGAAACCTCTGCTAACGATCGCTTTTGCCAGGTTCCGCAAAAATTTGCATAGGAAACCTATTAGCATAAAGACTAGCTATCTAAAGCGACCAGCGATCGGCATTTTATATCATTTAGCGTTGTTCATATACATTAAGAACCAATCATAATTCGCAGCATAAGATTCAAAAAAGACTTTTTTACAATAAACATCTCAAAAAACTAACTTTCTTGAACAAATTTCAGCATTTATTTTTTCGTATATTCCAAACTTAGACCTTTATATAGAAATAGCATTCATGGGGATGGGATCAGAGAAAATTTTGGTAAATGTGGATTTTAATCTACCAAGGTTCATACTAATTCAAGATTCGCTAATTCTTATGGAAAGCAAAGAATCCATTTTATAATCCATTGTGTTTAGGAACAATTTCAGTTTTCCTTTTCTTTAAATCCAAACACATCACACATTCAGTGCCTCCAGTGGTGTAGCTAGGGAGGGAGAGGCAAGGGAGGACATCTGTCCACGGGGACAGCATTTGGGGCACGCCATATTCAAGTTACATGATTATGAATGAATTTCAGAATCAAATGTTTCTCCCTCTTAAATGCACATCTGGTTTCATCCTGAAATGTAACATTCGGCTGCTGCTTCATTTGTATTTTAGAAGTTTACTATTGGTTCACTTTAGGTGAGGCACCCTATACAGGATGTCCCAATAGGTCGTTTACAAACATTACGTGCTGGCCTGTCAGACCATGACAAACAAGTTTTACATAGGAAGTTTTCTCCGAAAATCAAATCGTGGGGTATCTCGTCTAAAATGATCCCGCTTTCTGCTCTCTAACACGCCCTGTAGCGGTGGCTGGTCACGTTTTCGGATACAACTTCCTATGTAAAACTTGTTCGTCATGGTCTGACAGACCCGCACGTAAAGTTTGTAAATGACCTTTCGGGACATCCTGTATAGGTTGCAATAAATCAATACATGTGAAAAACAAATGATTAAATACAAAAACTCTCAAAACGAAAGAAAAACCACGGAAAATATACAAAAAAGGAAAAACCCATGATGAAACCAATCCCTCTTTCCTCATGAACTCACCAAATATGATTGTCTAAGCAATTGTTTCCTGAATGCACAGTAAAATAAATCAGGACCCAAGATCCCATCTACAGACGTGCTCATGTAGAAGTAGCGCAAATCATCCAGAAAAAATTTTTTTGAGTTTACTTATCATTTTCTGCAATCCTAAGGTTAACATTTTTTTTGAAATACAGTCGAACCTCAATAAGTGGATAGCCTCGGGACCAGAAGAAAAAATCCACTTATCCAGAGTAGGGATTTTCGTTTAAAAAAAGTACATTACTCAACACTAATTTATTTAAACAGTGTCTAATGTTTAATTTGAAAGCATAAAATTATCAGTTATTGCAAAAAAAAGAATATTCCATTTCTGCATTCACATTTGTTGATCGATTTTTTTTTTTTTTTCCACTGATCCCACAAGTCTACGGTCATCCATGCTTTACTACAGAAAAAAAAGTCACTTACTTTGCTGCGAAAGCTGGGTGTCTTCACAGAAGGATGCTATGTGTACTAAATTCCAAAGACCCCTTATGGAGCTTATATAGTGGTTGCAGCGCTATTACTAACCAATCAATAATTTCAGGCAGCAGTGCCCATTGGCTTAGAGGGAAATAAGTGGCTATTAAAAGTAGTGTATACTTATTACACAGTAGTTTCTGCCTGCCAATCAGCAGAAACAATAGAGATAATGTGTCTACTAATGAACACAGTGAGTTTCCAGTTATTTTATCCAGTACCCACTTAAGCAGACTTAAAATAAACTGAAGTCAACTGCAGAAAAACGTGACAGTACACTCAGTATCCACGTAAGCGGATTATCCACTTATCAGAGGCGGGTTCTTTATATTAGCCGGATGAGCAATCTGTGAGCCGCCAAGTTAGAAAATGCTCAATTGAGTTGCGCTAGCTTCGCCACTTGGCCATCTGGATGGAATCGATGCTTAGCGTTAAAAAAGGTCGCTGATTGGATATTTCAAAGATGGCGGCGCCCATGAGTATGCAGACGATGTGTAATGGTAGGGTGGGGCTCTTTACTATTTGATGTGGATAAAGAACCGTACGAATAATTGCTAAGTGGTAACATGTTAATATATGTGAATTACTAGGAGAATCTCGTTGTAACATGATACTGGGCATATATATATATATGTATATATATAATTGTGGGAGACTACATTCACTCATTTGACACACATATAACACCTTCAGTGTTCTCCCCAGAAAATTTTATCAGCAAGGTGGAAAGATAAAATGGCCGGGCGGACAAAACTTAAAAACAAATAAAATATTATGCAGTGGTGTGCAGTTTTCGTGTATTCAGCCGGGCGGTCACCAAAATCAGCCGGGCGGTCACCAAAATCAGCCGGGCGGCGCGCCCGTTCAAAAGGGCCTGGGGAGAACCCTGACCTTATAACATTTAACTTTATACAGCAGACACAGAATATTTTGATCACATTCAGCATTTTCAATCCTGACCAGAATAAATATGTTGGATCAAAATATGATCGTGCATTCTGCAGCCAACAAACGAGTGCATATTGCGGCCGTGAATGCATGCTATACCGGGCTTGTTTATGTTCTGCTGTTTTGTTTCAATGTTTGTTTTTAATCTTTAATCATCATTTTGGGTTACACTACTCTGTGAGCTCACATTGGTCAGTTGTACTGTAGCCCTGAACTGCGAATGACTGGCAAGCCAATGGCAAGTGATCACAGCAGTCCTATAGCTTGGGACAGATTAATACATGCCACCAGCTATAAATTGAACAATGACAGTCTGTTATAGTAGATCGGTAGGGGGAGGGGTTTCCTAGCACCAGTTTCCACAGACTAATTTCTACAAAAAACCCAATGCAGTCTCTCACAACAATGAGACTATACCTATATTCTTTGCAAAGGCATATATCTCAGACTACACATATCAACTGAGTGACACATTCTTATCTAAACAGGATGTAGGCTATGGCATGTAGCTCCACAATATAGGCTACGGTATGCATTTTACTGTTTAGTACAAATAAACATTTTGTTTAACACAAATAAACTGCTTACTTTCCATCTTTAATGATGAATGATTTGCAATGCACTTCAATCTGAATGTGAACGTAATAAACCGTAGAAAGAAAATCGAAATACCTCTTAGTACACAATGAAATGAAAAGACAAACCTTAGAAAAGCAGTTTTTGATCACACTTGTGATCTTCATCAGTAGGAACCTAAAATGAACTGAAAACTCTCGGTTTTCAATTTCATGGTCAATAGGGCTTTAAAGTCCCTTTGCCAAAAGAAAATTTTAAAAAAGAAAGAAATTTCATAAAGAAGGTCGCAAATTTCAATGGATTTAACGGAAAAATACTAGATGACATTCTGAAGAAACAAATGGTTAAAAAGAAGAGACGACTTGACAACTTTAAAAAGTCTTGGTTCAATTCAAAAATTTATAAGCCTTATGAACGTACTATCGGACAAAATTATAATAGAATTTAGTGATTGGAATCAGTTTTTTTACATTTTGTTCAGAATAAGTGACTGACTGGATTAACCACTGAACACAATAATCTGTGGCTACTGTATTATAGATTCCTATATTACACATTCTCCCATCTTGCTAGCCTATAATACACAGGCGGAAAAAAAAATCCCAACACCACGAAGGACTTGAGTTAGATGAATGAAATTTGGACAGTATATTCAGCTATGGTATTTATTCAATTGATTCAAGTTTCAAGGATACAACTTATAGGGGGCACCACCAGCGCCACCCTGTACATGCAAATGAGACATTCCAATGACAGATATAAAGGAGATCAGACGCACGTCTGTGTCACTTCAGATACTTGTGGACGTGTGTGACAGTACGTAAAACATGCCACGAAGGCGACTGCATCGTGAATATGGGCAGCTAACCCAATTTGAACGAGGACGTGTAGCGGGCCTTCGAGAGGGTGGACTTTCGTTCCGTGCTATTGCAGAATTGTCGAGACGTTGCCACTGTGTACAACTGTTGGCAGCAATGGTCCAGGGAAGGCAGGATTACCAGGAGACCAGGATCTGGACAACCCCCGGCCACTGGAGACAGGGTTGACCTGCGCATCTGTAGGATGGCTGTGGCAAATCTGACAGCATCTGCAGCGGACATTCGGGCTGCTGTGGCACCCAACGTCACTCCACGCACAAATTGGAACCGTCTCCTGGCCAGGAACCTCCACTCCAGGCACCCTGTGGCAAGTTTGCCTCTTACCCCTCAACACCGTGCGGCACGTCTTCAGTGGAGGGCAGAATGGAGGTCTGTGGTCTTCACGGATGAGAGTCGTTTCTGTCTGGGTCAGAGTGATGGTCGCACAAGGGTCAGGAGGAGTGGGGAAGTCCTGTTACCGAGCTGTATCCATCGTCGGCATACTGGCCCAACCCCTGGCGTTATGGTATGGGGAGGGATTTCCTACGACAGCAGGATCCCCCTGGTGGTTATCCCAGTCACCATGACAGCAAATGTTTACATTCGGGTGGTTGTTGAACCCTTTGTGCTGCCATTCATGGCTGGTATGCCAGGGGGGCTGTTCCAACAGGATAACACTCGACCCCACACTGCCGCTGCAACCCCACATCCTACAATGGCCAGCACGATCACCAGATCTGTCGCCCATCGAGAACGTCTGGGACATGGTCGGACGCCGTGTCAGGGCTCTTTCACAACCAGCAACAACTGTCGCTGATCTGACCCCAAGCAGGTACAACAGGCATGGAATGCCATACCACAAAATGACATTCGGCATCATTACAACCGTATGCATGCACTTGTGCTGGCCTGCATAGACCAGCACGGCGACTACAGCGGGTACTAAAGTCCGTGCGTTTCACCATGTACAGGGTGGCGCTCGTGGCGCTCCCTATAAGTTGTAACCTTGAAACTTGAATCAATTGAATAAATACCATAGCTGAATATATTGTTTAAATTTCGTTCATCTAGCACAAGTCCAAGAACGACAGGAAACCACTGATCTACATAAGATATTTATTTAATTTTTCTATCCACTTATCTAAATATCTTATGTGGATCAGTGGTTTCCTGTCGTTCTTGTCAAGTTGTGTCCACAGTTTCTGGCTCCATTTGCTCTCATTAGCACAAGTCCTTCGTGGCTTTGGGATTTTTTTTTCTGCCAGTGTATATTTCAGGTGCCAAGGCTGGCTAAAATAAAGAACCAGCCTGAGGTAACCACTAGGCGAGGTTCGACTGTATTGACAAGACCTTGTACCCACCTTTGTACTTCACCTGAACCAATATGGAAAATTTTTCAGAGCTTCTCAATCTTATTTGCTTTAGAAACAAGCCATTATGACCAGAAAAATCATCTTATTACTATAAATATTTTAGACAAACGTAGGAGAGGAGGACGAAACACAAGAATCCTGGCATACAATACTTAATAAAAAATAAAATAAAATAAATAAATCAAAAATAAAAAGCTGACGTTTCCGATAGAGGCTATCCTTTGTCAAAGCAGGGAGGATAATTCTCTAAGGCAAAGAGAATATTGGAGAATTATCCTGAAGTGATAAAAGGAGTATTTGAAGATGACTTATATATAGACAACATAGGGGATAGTAAGAAGTTATTGGCTGGGATACTAGAAGGGAACAAACAGGAAGCCTGGAAATAAATTAGAAGATTTGCTACATAGAATGACGTGTGTTTTAATTTAATCACAAAATATATACAAAATAATACAAATACAGATCACAAAAATAGTTGATTGGACACAATTCCAGACATATCCAAGCATTTAGGTTGCATCCTTAACGTTTCTTGTTTCTACATTTCACAGCCATTATCAAGTAATATTCTCTGCAATATATGTTTCTGGAAATAGTATTTTATGATTCCTTGGTCCATCGATTATAGTGTATATGTGCAAGTCGGTTGAAGCACTTCTAATCAGATGTTGTGAAAATTTACGTTACATATTTCGCAACAAAATTATTTTTCTCTTTTCTCTCCCCAATCTGAATCGAATTTCTGGAAAATTTCTCTCGTCTCCTTCTTGTTCACACAGAAAGGAAAAAAACGAGATGCTGACTAATCAGAGCAAGACTTTTGACTTATGATCGTTGTAATGAAGGGACAGCTTATCTAGAGAACATTGAATTAGAATGTTAATCTGAAAGGTGCGTTAATTTGAGAGACGTTATACTGAAACTTTTTAACATTAAAAGAATAATATTTCTGCCAGGGATTTAAAATCTGAACGTTATTTTCAAATACAGTGCTCTCTCTATATAACTGCATTCTAGATAATGTCAAATTTATAATGGCAAGTCAGCTTTTGATTTTTGATCTATTTATTTTATTTTTTATTAAATATCTATTAATTATTGTATTCCAGGCTTCATTTTGGTATTGGTCATTTTGGCCTATTTCTAAAACTTGTAAGATTTAGAAGCCCTGAAAAAATTTTCCATATTAGTTCAAATGATGTATAAAGGTGGGCACAAGGTCTTGTCAATACAGTCAAACCTCGCTAAGTGGTTACCTGAGGCAGATTCTTTATTATTATTATTATTATTATTATTATTATAATAGAAGAACCCCAAAGGGATAAAAGTTGGGCAAAAACACCCAAAGTAGAATACAAAATTAAAAAATTTTCTGTAGATCCATTGAAAAGGTGCCCAATACTTCAGCAGCATGATAAACATGCTTTATACATGTTGACAAGTTACATTTAATTATTTTTTGTCTAACTTCATAAGGAAAAGTATTCCAAATTCATATGGCATTGTAAGGAAAGCAGGAACTTCTGTAATTTGAAATCATTCTATCCAATTCAAAACAAAACAAACGGGAGGACCTCATATCAGGATCGATTACCAGCCATTTTGTAATATAGTGGGCATTCTATCCAACACTACATGGGAAAATTCAACCAATTTACCTTTAGTCAGAATATCGAAGTTTAGGCAAATCTATACTATTACAAAAACTAGATATTGATTGATGTATGGATGAGGAAAAAGCAGTGCATATGATATTGTTATAAAACACTTGCAAACGCATTAAAATACTCTTTGTCGTTCCAGACCAAATGGCTACTGCAAAGTTTAATTTTGAAATAATTTTTGAAATGATAAACATACACATTTCTCTCTTCATTAGTATTTTTCATAATCGCTTAACTATGAATATAGATCTACAGTAGAATTAGATATTATGAATCGGTTAATGTGAAAACTTGCTTAATACAAAATTTTTTCATGTCCTGGCCCCAAATTACTATTTTTCTTGTTAAATTCCTCTAATATTAGGAACGGTTTTTATTTGCAGACTCAGATATTCTGAAAAAATGTACGCAAAATTCATCTGAAAATCAACTGAAAAACGACTTTTTAGGATTCGAAGAGTCAGAGATCATCCGCAATCAGGAGGCTTATAGAGAGAAACTCTCTGAACTTAATTTTAAAGACTCTGTTGACAATTTAATAATGGCAGAGCCGTTAACCGATGAACCCATTATGGAACTGATCCGCGAAAACCAAGATGACGGATCTGAGGAGAATGATGACGAAGCAGACGAACATTAGCAAGAAGCACTTTCATCAAAAGAGTTAAATGATCTTTCCAGTAAATTAAAAATTTCTCACAGAAAGTGAAGTTACCGATGAAAAATTTAATTTAATTTAATTTTAAAGTTAACGAATTTATTATTAGGAAAATTACTAAACATCGTAAAAAACAGATGTCAATAATAGAATACTTTCTTTCATCAAGTGATTAAAATTTGTTACTTTGTACTGCGAATATGTACAATCAAATAACGTAATTTATCAACAAAACAGGCGTACATGCTTCCGCTTTTTTTCACTTCCTGATTAATATGAAGCTCGTCTATTACGAAAAAAATTCCGGGCCCCCAGCAGTTTCGTAATATCAGCGCTTTACTATATTAAGTTTAACAGTAAGGTAGTGTATATGAGAGTGGAAAGACAAGTTGCTATCAAAATAAACTCCTAGTAGAGGTTGTGTGGTATATGTTATCGTCTTCTGACCCTTTTTTAACAGGATTTTACTGTATAAGTTGTCTTCAAGTATACTACTTTATCATCATTTATATAAAATCAGCGACGGTGGACGTTGTCACAACAAAGAAAAAAATCTAACAATGGGTTATTTCCCGATTACACAAACGGGTGGGTTCGCTTCTAGTCTAGAATAAAAACGAGTCAGAGAAATGATACAGCAGAATATTTTAATGTGCCTTACGCATTTTAGTATTTCACCGTCATAGGAGGCTAATATCACTACAAAGAGTGGGCTGGCCGGGGCCAGCTTATATACAGAAAAATATGCAATGGGACAATTTATGATTGGCGGAATTTATAATTGAATGGATTAATAGGAATAATTATTGAGAAAATTTATACGATTGGCGGATTCAGTGTCTGCGAAATGCGGACCTAGTAGAGAGCTTTCCTGGCTTCATCCGGTCCTGGGCTTCTTGTTGGCTTCAATGAGGATGTCGAGGATATCTTCCCTTTCAAATGTATTCTAGTTATTGAGTAATAAGGGGCGATCATTCCAGCGGTGTTTCTTTATTTCCATCTCTTCTTGAAGTAGGATTTTGGCCTTGTTGTTACCTTTGCAAATGATGCTCATGCAGTCTTCTATATTTAGCATTTTGTGTTTGTTCTTAACGAGGTGCTCTGCAAAGGCAGACTTGTTGTTTCCTTTGATCCATGATCGCCTATGCTCTTTGAATCTTTCATGGAAGGAGCGGGTTGCTGAACCTATATAATAGGCGTCACAATCTGGGCAGGTCAGCTTGTATACACCTGCCTGTTTGTAACTGTCTTGTTCAGTGTTCTTCTTTTTTGGGTTGAGGACTGATCGGTTGTTGAGTCTTGTTCTGAATGCGATCCCAAGGCCTTCATCTTTGAATATCTTGGCTAATTTGTACGTCTCAGGCCCGAAGTAGCTGAGGGAGGTAAACTCAGTTTTCTGTTTTGGTTGATCTGGTTGTTGTCGTAGTGTACTCTTAACTCTGTTGAATATTGAGGTAGCGACTGTATCTGGGAAGCTGTTCGATTTTCTCAATAATTATTCTTATCAGTCCATTTAATTAAAAATTCCGCCAATCATAAATTGTCCCATAACATATTTTTCTGTATATAAGCCGGCCCCGATCTTTGTAGCGACATTAGCCTCCGATGATGGTGAAATACAGGAACGCGTAAGGCACATTAAAATATTCTACCGTATCATTTCTCTGACTCGTTTTTATTCTAGATTACTTAGGCTGCATCTAGAAAGTAACCGTGAGGCGACCATTCGCCACCGCTCGCGCTTACTTGATCCCCAACCAGTCTCAAAAGTCACCACGAGGTGCGCATGGTCGACAGGAAGTAGTCTCAAAAGTTCCGTCCTCTCAACCGCGAGTAACCACTCGCAATCCTGGTCATTTGCCGGTTGCGGCGGTTGTTTTCTGAGCTTGCTGTAAAAATCATGGCTGTCGATCTCTCAAAAAGAAAATTTTCAAGTCGCCACATTGGGAATTTTTCAGTCTCCATTATGCGACAAGATTTTTTACGGATGAATTAGAAGCAAAGGAACATCATAAAAGTCATTTCAATAAAGAAAGTATAAAAAATATGTATAAAGAAGCATTTTTACTACCCTTATTTTGAAAATGATAGTTTAAGTTTTTTCGCTTAGACGAAACAATCTTATGGGCAAAACAAAATCTGACGTCATAAACGGCTCCATGCCGAGAAAATACTGTATTCTCGCAATACTGAGATATGGGTAAAGGGGCAACTCGAAATGTCAGTCCTTTTTATTTATCGCTCCAATACAAAGGATATGACATTCCTCTCGATCATAATTTTTAATATATTTGTGTTATAAACAAAATAAAAATGCGAGGATTGTGTATATCAGCTGCGGCTGCGCCATACCTTCATCTGAAAATTCAGATGAATCTGGTGAAATACAACAGCAGCTGCTGTTACTGCTTTCGCATTATTCTTCCAGTAATAATGCAATTATATTAAAATGTAAACATACTTCAACGATTGAAATATTCAAAATAAAATTAATCAGAAAAGAAAGTTTTATTTAAAAAATATTAAAGATAAATTTAGAAGTTTGAATATAAACTAATATTCTTTTTATAATTTTAAAAAATTTCAAATTAAGCCCTAAATATAACATTTAAAACAGTTGATTCTCAACCAAGGTAATGTGCAGTTTTAAATGTTATATTTATGCCTTAAAAATTTAGTTTAGATTCAAAATTGTAAATTTATCAGTAGTATTTTTTTTAAATAAATCTGTCTTTTCTGATTAATTTTATTTTGTATCTTTTAATGGTTGAAATGTGTTTACATTTTTTATTTCAACGTATTATCTCAAATAATGCAAGTAGGTTTCTTTTTTTCCCCGTGTCTCTTTTCTAAAGTTTTCTTTTTTCCTCGCGTCTCTTTTCAATAATAAATTTATTAGCTGAAGCGAGGCTTCCGAGATTATAATCTGAGTATAATCTCGGAAGCCACGGCTGAAGCAATTCCGACTTGTGACTGTTCAGCGGCGTCAGGGTGTTTTTATGGGGGCGTTGAAAGACCCTGGCGGTGTTGAACCACAGCGTCTCGAAAACCACCGCGACCGCGTGTGATCATACCACGTGACACGGCAATCGGGCGGTCGTTACGCGGTTACTTTCTAGACGCGGCCTTAATATGATACTTGACAATATGGATCCTACATCCTTTTATCACTTCAGGATAATTTTCTAATATTCTCTTTGCTTTAGAGAATTATCTTGCCTGCTTTGACTTTATCTGTAAGGTCAGCTTTTGATTTATTTTATTTTTTTATTAAATAGCTATAAACATTTTAGATATTTAAATAACCTTATGAAAGTCAATAGCTCTGACAGTGACAAAGAACAAAAATATATTTTATTTTATTTTATTTTTTAATTTTTTTTATAAATTTTTTTATTAATTAATGAAGCAAAATGGCTAAAATATATCATGGATCTTTTAATATCAATTATTTTTTTCAACTCATTCTCTATCCCGCTGAACTAAAAACAAACAAACAAACAAACAAACAAAAGCGGTTCATTTATTGTCTACGATACTGGTACAAGTATTTATTATTATAATATTGGTATCGCGATTACTTATCATAAATAAGGATAATTTGATTTCAATATAAATAATATCAGTGATAACTCATGGCAATGGTCCAGCAGGACTCAAACCCACGATCTTTGGTAGCGACGATCAGCTTGCGATCGCACTGAATTTCTTTTAAAATTTATTTTAATAATTCATAATTTTTGAGAATATAATTCATTCTATATAGTTTAAGTATTAATTTATGGAGAGAGAAAAAAAATTTCTATTATTACTTTGCAAAGAGTTGCTCTTTGAGTACTGCTACCTAACCTTTTTGTTTGCTGTCTCGCAATTTCTTAAAATTAAAAATTTAAGTTTGAAATTATCAGAATCCAAAACAAAGCGGCTTCATATGAAATTTAGGAATATATAATGAGTAAAAAATTTTAAAATGTTATTTTTTTTCCTCCTACAGTAATTAGTGAAGCAAAACAATTTCAATAAATAATTGCCATTGAGGGGGGGGGGGGGGTGTCCAAAATATAATAAAAAGCCAATATAACAAAGAAATGATTTTAGTGGGAAGTGTTATTGCTTCCCTATCGACACTCACCATTGTATACCCTGAAATACAGTCCTTGAGTCTCATTTTCTAAGCGTACTAAAACCGGATAGTCGTATTTCTTGACACAATCACCATTTTCCTTAAACGATGACAAATACACATTATGAAAGGTCGTCGCCATTTTCACTTTAAAACGAGGCTCGTTTGTTTTTGTTTTTCACAAATCATCGCATTTTTAAACGCCGTTCATTCGTACCTAGACAAACCAAGGTTTTACAAGAAACATCATCAGCTACGTTCACTCGCAAACAACTAAGAACAACATGAAAAATACACAGCGTATTATTTAAATCACAAATACCTAATAACGAAATAGAAATAATTTCGCCGGTTAGTCAAGTTGTTACCATGTAAAAAGAAATTTAAAATTTTTAAGCAGCAAAAGTTAATAGCAATTTCTTCTAATGTCTCGTTAAATTAAGTTTTAGGATGAGGATGAGGATTCTAAGTGGACTTACAACAATCTAAAGAGCTGTTGTTATTGTGATTAGGATTTTTAAAGTGGGCGTGAATTTATTGAGAAAACATTTTGAACAAAGACGAACAAAAAAGGGGATGCCGCTCTTTTTTAAACAGTGAATCTATCGGTGCAAGCGATATATTCGAATTTTCAAATTTGCTAGATTTCAGCCAACGTTAGCCAAGCTTATTGGGCCATTAAGCCCAGGGAGGGGGATAAGTCATGTGATCAGCGACGAATGCGCCTCTTCTGGTGAAAGCTAGAAATCCCATAGTGAATGACACGGGTTCGAATCCCGCCACCGAAAAGAGTTTTTGTTTTTTTCTTTCTTAATTAATTAATTAAAAAATTTTATTAAAAAAAAAATAACCATCTCTCTAAATCTTAATTTACTGTTCTGAAAAGCTTGCAATCTTATGTTTAATTTCTTAAAAAACAGTTATCAAATATCATGTAGGGTTTATATTAAAATGATAAGAATACAGTAGGGTGGCCAAGTGATATCATTTAAAAAACCTAAAGGATAGAGGACACAATGTTTATCCCCTAAATTTTATGTTAAATTTCAATCATTTATTTAGTAGAGATCTTAATGTCCCGTGTATTATTATGAAAAAAATGTTAATTCTACAATTCAGGTTAAAATCAACCATAAAATACACTATATGATCAAAAATATCCGGACACCCCTCACAGATC
>JAHWFO010069404.1:0-20262 GCA_023313115.1 Rhysida immarginata | reverse complement strand
TCGCTTACATGAAACAGCAGTTACTATCCTTCAAAGTAATCCCCGTCAATGGTAATGCACTTCTGTGAATGCCTGTACAAGTCCTGGAAACTCCTGGCGTAGTCGTTTTTAGGAATAGCCTTCAGTTGAGTCGTAACATTACGTTGAATGTCTGGCCACTTCGGGTGTTTTACGGTGTTCCGGCCTCCTCGGAACCGTTTAAACCACTCATAAACACACTTCAAATTAATAGCACTTTCTTTGTAAACTGTTGTCATCATTTCATGAGTCTCTTTCGTTCGCTGATCCATTTTGGGTTTCGACCGCGCGTACTACGCCTTCTCTCTTCAATGTCCTGTTTAAACACAATAAACACACTCGCAGCGCTGATTCTCTCAAATTTGTTTAAACCTGTCTCGACCTGTCTGGGGCAGGATACGACGATGGTACACTCTTACGACCGTTAGCAATTTGACGTCATTCACCGAACTTTATTGTCACAGGTTGTAGATTTTGTGCTGAAGTTGTCAGATAATTTATCTATAAATTATTAAATTTTTAAAATTTATGAAAATCAGAATTTTCTTTTGAATTTTATTTACAGTTACAGTTGTTTGTTTGAGACAGCCCCTGAAAGAATCTGTATGTTTTGTGATCAATCCCTCCCTTCTTTAACTAAGACTGCTGCTTCAATATCCCTCAGAGAGTTTTATTTATGCAAGTATTGGAAATGATCTTTTCGTACTTACCTAGTCTGTAAATATGAAACCGGAATTTGCCCATAGCTAGCCCTAGCTGTCAATGTAGTTATCTTCAAACCACGATGTTGGCGCTATTTTCTTACTCTAACATCTGACAAATATTTTCAACTTTTAACAATACAAGTTTCATATAACAGCATAGTTTGCAATAGCATTGAACATGTCGAATTTTGTACCTGGAAACTATGATTTGCAGACAGCATTGATTTTCTGTTACTGTTTGAAGAAAACTGCTGCAGAATCGCATTGAATGCTTGTCGAAGCTTACAGTGAGCATGCTCTTGGTAAATCACAGTGCTTTGAGTGGCTTAAAAACTTCAAAAGTGGTGATTTTGATGTGAGAATTGAAAAACGTGGAAGACACAACGTGATCTATTATGAGCTGCTGAAACCTGGTGAAACCGTTAATACTGAACGTTACCAACAACAAATCGTCAATTTAAATCAAGCTTTGCATGAAAAACGACCAGAATATCAAAAAAGGCAATACAAAGTGATTTTACTTTGTGATACTGCACCATCACACACAGCAAAACTGGTCGTGTGTGATGGTGCACAGGAAACGATTGAGGCATTTATTTGGGAAATACTTTCGCATGCCGCTTATTCACCAGACTTGGCTCCATTCGATGACTACTTATTTGCATGGGACATGTACTTGCTGAGCAGCGCTTCACTTCTTACAAAAATGACTCGATGACTGGTTTGCCTCAAAAGAGAAACGGTTTTTTTGGCGTGGCATCCACAAATCGTCAGAGAGGTGAAAAAAATGTATAGCCATGTGATGGGCAATACTTCGAATAAAATATTTTTTATCATTTTCTTACAATATACTTGTATTTTCTGTACAAGAATTCCTATTTCATATTTACATATCTGGTAGGAACCAAGGAAACTTTTTATCTATGGATTGGGCTTATATAAGTTGAGGGCTAATAAAGCATAAAACCATAATTATTAGAAGTTAGTGATTGATCAACTCTGCTGCTGAGGTCCATTCTATTTTACTACCATCAGATGCCACTGAATGACAAAGCAGTCTATTTTTAATATATTTTGAAGCTGAATTTTTTTCAAAAATTGAAAAAAAAATGTTATTTAAATTTACATAATCAAAAAATTAAATTTAGGGAATATAAAATATAGAAGACGGTCTTACAATTCAGAATATTTGTCATTTCGTTGTACATATCATATACAGGGTGGTCCATAAGTCTGCCCCCCCCCCCCTTTTATTTTTTGAACCGAAGCAGATATGTCAATTTTGATAAATCCAATGAATAGGAAGTTGTGCACTATTCATCATCCCAAATATGCAAATTAGGACACATTCAAAATTTATCTCAAAAACCGTGAGGGATAGAGAAAAAAAACCAATTGCAAACTTGTTCAGCATAAAAAAACAAACAAAACAACAACAACAAAACAAATCATCCAAATCGGACCAACCAATCACCCACAATCAGAAGATCATGTTGACCATTTCCGGAACATTGTAGCTTGCCATCCTGAAATTGTTCTGTCTTCTGTGTGCTGAAACATGCCTTTTATTTGCTTTACCGCATGAAAGTGAATGCGAGTATGGTAATTTATGTTAATTTTTTGATTTGCATGCTTTACATGGCGGAAATATCAACATTCAGTTTTCCTTGTGCAGTATAAGCTACAAACAGTCACCGCTTGACTGTGGGTGATTGGTTGGTCCAATTTGGATGATTTTTTTGTTGTTTTGTTTGTTTTTTTATGCTGAACAAGTTTGCAATTGGGTTTTTTTCTCTATCCCTTACGGTTTTTGAGATAAATTTTGAATGTGTCCTAAATATTTGGGATGATGAAAAGTGCACCATGGGATAGGCCACCCACAACTTCCTATTCATTGGATTCATCAAAATTGACATATCTGCTTCGGTTCAAAAAATAAAAGGGGGGACAGACTTATGGACCACCCTGTATACCTCATAGTTTGTTATTTATGAGTTTTTCCTCATCAACCTTCCAGTAGTCTGGCAATTTTGGTAATCTGGCATAACCTTGATCTATGTCAGATTAGTGAGAGTACACTGTTGGTTGGTTGGTTGGTTGGTTGGTTGGTTGGTTGGTTGGTTAGGTTCATGGGCTCCTCAACAGTGAGGCCATTTTTGCACCCTTTCACATGACACATATCTTTACACTATCCAGAAAATTCAACGTATCTTTTAAACATCCGGGGATGAGAGTATACTGTGCCTATTGTAACGTTACGTGAGAGGGGAGAAGTTCTGTGGGTAAAAATTGTGGAATAGACTAAGCAAAGGGGGAAAAAAAAATGTCCACTTAGGGTTTGTTCATGGGTCGCGTGAAACCTAGTTGCTCTTTTTTATTTTGTCAAGGCCAAGAATTTATTTAGTTCGGGGTTTTGACTAATTTTAATATCAGGTTGTTGCAAAAGTTTCTTCCGGTTCTAGAACTCGTGCCCAAGAAGGGCTCATTTTCCGAGGGGGGGTGTTCATATGTTTTCAAACAAATTATTGCATTCGATTCCTGAATATCTTTGCTATATTACATCCAAGAATCAACTTTCTGACTATACATCTGTGAGTGCCATCAACGGTCTGAAATGGACCTTTCACACGAGCATATTCGAGTAATAATCTTCTACGAATATTCTGGAAAGATCAGTGCTGCGCAATGTCACCGAAACATTTGCCAACATTTAGGTGATGGCACTGTTAGTTTACGTACAATAGAAGAATGGTATCGCCGGTTCAGACGCGGAGATAGCACTCTTCAATATACACTTCTCTAGTCGACCAATCATGATTTCAGATGGTGATCTACGCCAAGCAATTGATGAAGATCACAATGTAACAACGAGGGAACTCTCAGAACAGTTCAAGGTTCACTTTTCAACCATTGCCCGGCATCTGCATGAGCTGAATCTGTCATTCAAGTTCAATCGTTTTTGTGTTGGAATAAAAATAACGGAAAAAACTTTTGTAACAACCTGATATTAGAAATAAAACAAAGGAACGGAATGAAAGATCAATTGTTGGTTTAGTAATAATGTGTTTAAGCAATTTGGTGACAAGTGCCACGTTGGCGCGAGAGTGATTTTTTGAAGGAAAAAAAACATGCTTCTTTTTTGGGAAAAGTTTGCTGGTCGATTAAAGGTTAGCTTTTGTCAGTCAGGAATCGCATCTCATTCAATGGAAGACCAAAGTTGGGGCAGTTAGGGAGTAAGGCCGTAAGATGTTAATTTGCTTAGGCCATCGTTAATCGAGAGGGCTAGGGCATAGGCTTTCTAGTTCTCGAGTCCATCTGGTCGTGGGTTCAAATCCTGCCGTGGGCATGGATGTTTGTGTTTGTCCCAGGCTGTAGTCAACGCCAAAAATTTAATAAACCAACCAACCAACCAACCAACCATCGTTAATCCTTGGATCGTGTGTCAAGATAAGGATTTAAGGGCTGTCCAATAAATTGGGTGACTAAACTAAGGATGCGCTGGATATAACGTAAACAATTAATTTCGTTTATAATACATCAGAAACATTATATTACTCATATATTTTCTGATTTTATATAAGATTTACTCCCTCAACGCCTTTGTATCTGATTTTTCAGATGTACGACCAGTGCTTTTCTGATCTTTCTGCAACTTTCCTGGATAAATTTTGCTAAATTTGCTTAAATCTGCAAAGTTTTTTGTGCAGGATATTTACACTTTGAGCATTCCTTTTTACACAGTGTTCCTCTAGTTTGAGGGACATCGGGCACGTTGTCACTTTTCTTAACGAATTCTGTGTTTTGCTGAGCAATGAATGAAGTCACTTTTTCAGCTTAATGGCACATTGTCATGTCAGGCCAGAACAAGTTTCATTTGTTTTGTGATATTTATATATATAAGATAATAATCTCTTGACTATACATTCCTTCAAGTACACCTCAGAGTTCGTAGTCTTAAGCAGGGCAAACACCTAGTGATTTAGTCAACGGAAAACCCTTGATCTAGTCAACAGTGACTGTTTTTGCTTGACTAAGAGCGTGTCTAAAAAGCCCGACCGGCTGCCAACAGGTCACGTGGTACTATCGGTGATCGGTAGAAGGCCGTTTCCTTCCGTTTGTTTGTTCATGGACAGCACAGTCGTGAGCATTCTGGTTCATAATGGCATCGCACCAAGTTTCCTCATCATTTAAGTTAGTACAATTTAAAATCGTGTACATACATAAATTTTTCTTCACCCCTCTTTTCTTTTTCATATTCGTTCCTTGTTTCTTGATGCTGCCCAATATGTATTTCGCCATCTCCTTTCCCCAAAATATATTTATTACGTATCAGGCACTCGAACGCTTGAATTTGTCTACTTTCATCCGCCATTTTGATTCTACTCACCTAGGCAGCCGACCGGTGTTGGACTTCGGTCACGATTAGTGCGATCGATCGCGTTATAAAAGATGCTAATCGTGACCGGTCGTTACTTTATGGACAGGCTGTTCACGACGGGCTTCGACCAGTCGCGACCGGTCGGACTTTTTAGACACACCCTAAGTTGGGTGAAACGAAAAAATCACTGTTGACTCTAGTCAATGCAAAATTTCCTTTGACTAGATCAACGACAACTTAATCAAGCGAAAGCAGCCAATTAGAATGCGTTACAGAATACATCATCACTGAGATTATAGCGACGAGACATGGTGTCAGTTACATTGGATTTAAATAAAGATAGAAATCTCATCCCTTTTATAGAGGTGAGTAAAGAAAAATTTTTAATATTTTTTACAAATAATACAAGGCAATTTAATATTTATTTTCCTTGTGCATGTGCTGCAAGAATTTGCATGACGTGCTTGGGGTCACGTTTTCGCGCGTAAATGAGATTGTCGTTGACTTAGTCAAACGAAACTTAGTCAACCGCTTGACTAAATCGCTACATGTTCGCCCCGCTTTAGATGATATGAAGGGGTCCAAATCGTGACCTTCTTCATCTATTGCCTGTCATATGAGATACTGTTGTGACATATCTGATATGTCACACGAATACAAATGCAAATTTATTCATTTGAATTCGTTTTGAACTTGACTTTATGATCAGTTCCTGTCAATTTCACTTCTTTTATAATTATCTTATATTCATTTCATTATGCGTTCTTTTCTCTTGTTTACATTTTTATACATTTAGTCTTAAAATATAATTAAGCTTATCTCTCGTTGTTCCGACTCGCCAAGTTTCAGAGCGTCATTTGTATCATGTGCAAAAGAAAGAAACGAAAGTTTCTCACAAACGAACTTTTCTTATCCTTTGTGCGGTCGAGGGCAATGATTGGTCGGTTTGAAGCTTTCCCGCGCAGCGAGCGTTGTTTATAAAAAGGGGAAAAAGCAGAACTCACTCTCTCTGTGCTTTTGTTCTCATCTCTCTCGCACGTGTGCACTCCTTCGTGGGAGGTCTCTCAACTGAGTCCTGTCACTATGATTCCTATGTCAAAGGTGCTCTTTCAATAATGATTCCAATGCAAAGTAGCATATTTGATTTCTCAATTATTTATGATGAACAATTGCGAATATCGAATGATTCGACATGAACATTTCACTTAAAACGACGCACGCATGGAACTGTTGCTGTTGAATGGCGAAATCGAAACCAAAGCATTGGAGCCTTGGCGACATTGAAAATCAAGCTAGGCAGATCAACCAGGTTTCAAAGGCATTGAACAAATGCAAATGAAAGCGGTTCAACCGGGTGACAATTGTCCACGACATGGTGCAAGGATCAACCAGGTCTCTTGCGAGTGATTAAGCTGAGAGCGAGCTGTTGAATCCACGAGGTAACGGTGATGGTAGCCGTGGGGTGGAGGAGCAGCGACGAAATTCTACGAGAGGAGAAGCGGATCAGATCAAGATCTCAACGGTTGACAAAAGCAACACCACAGCAAGTTCATCAGGTTCCTTAACATACTGTCTAGAGGTGTGACAGCATAATACACAGATAAGTGACAAGTGAACATATGTTTCCTGTTTACAATTAAAATGAGCTCACTTCAATTCTATAAGAGAGAGAACATAGAACTTAAATTGAACTATTGCATTTGCGCGTTTAAATGATAGTCTTGGGAAAGCTTTTAAATAAGTATAGTCAATTATCATAAAATTTCAATTCTTGGAAATTTAGAAGCATTGCGAATTGTTTACATGCTATGTTCATATATATTTGACTAACAATCTAAGTTTGCTAAATTGAATCCTTAAATAAATAAAACGATACAATTTGAATCATCAGAATTGATTGTTTTCTTTCTTAAAATAATTAGTTCCAGTCTTTATATTACGATACATTAATTTGTTATAACTGATCATAAAGGATATTGATACTGCTAAATGATAAGAAAGATTATTGCGGGCACAACACATAAAAAAAAAAATAAATTTGAGAAACTGAGAAAAGTAAGTCTATTACCTGGGTGGGACTGTTAACGTGACGTAGCCTCAGGGAAGGGAATATAGACTTAAAAAATCTTCATAAGTGATACCAATAAGAGAATTTAGACTAAGCTCTGTTACATGGGTGTATTATAACTGTTATCTCATAAGTATTCAATGATTGTTTTTTGCTGTGGGGGAGTGTGTTTGGGCAACATCATAAATTGTGAAACCCCAACTATACTACTCATTGTTGCATAGCAAACAACACATCACACTGTTTTAAGAATTTAGATTTTGGGAAGAACTTTTTCTTTATAGGGTACTTTAGAACGATTCTTTGCATGAAAATATTTGCGACCCGAGACATCAGAAGGGCTGACAGTAACATATGTCTTGTCGTCGATTACAAGAACTTTAGACCTGCCCTTTCTGTGAATTTTCCTCAACCCAGTTTTCGCTCGCTTTTCCTAATCTTTAATATATTTAGGAGATCTTAATTTTGCAAATGCCTTCATCTTCAGTTTGTGTACTTTAATGTATGATTCTGTTGATTTGGCTACATTAATTCTGTAGATTTTTTGCAGCTTCGCGAACCGACACTGATGGCTTCTCCTTAAAAAGTT
The DNA here is from genome assembly GCA_023313115.1 of Rhysida immarginata. Lineage (NCBI taxonomy): Eukaryota > Metazoa > Arthropoda > Chilopoda > Scolopendromorpha > Scolopendridae > Rhysida > Rhysida immarginata. Next base: position 12,505 of record JAHWFO010069404.1, on the reverse strand, counting down.
TCTCCACCTCTCGCAAAACATTTTGGATGGCCCGACTTACAAGGACGTCCAGATATTTTTCTGTACTTTGCTGATTTTCTCACCTCTAATCTTTGCAATATCTTATAAATTGTTTGTTTGTACCTTCCTTCTTTTATAAGCTGATCAAGAGTCAGTTTCTTATTGTTCTTAGCAACATTTCCGTAAAATTGCTCCAACCGTATTTGCGAAATCTTCATTTGAACGTGCACTCATTTTGTTGTTAGGCTTAACTGACGACGTTCTGCTGCATCATCGTGTTAAGAGCAGCAGATGCACATGCATGCCACGGCGCTTCTATCTAACCAGTCCATGCAAACTGGAGACTCCTTAGTTTAGTCTCCCGATTTATTGGACAGCCCTTAGTAAATGTGTTTATAATTACCAACTTAAAATGAAACATATTTTGTGAAAACTGTGGATACTTAATTTCTGTTTTATTTTGTTATTTTACTTTGCAAAAACAGGAAAAGAAACGTCAGTATCATCTGGAAATGGAAAAGGTGTTTCAGGAGCAACAGCTGAAGCAGGCTAAACTTGTTGCTGATTTACAAATAAAACGTTGTGAACTTTTGGATGATGTGTCCAAGGTAGTAAGAATTATTTTATCTTGTTTAAAATTTACTTTTGTTTATTTTGTTTATTTTCTCCAGAACGAATAAATGCATTGATTATTTTTACAGTAAGGAGACAACAAAATTCGCAAGTTCCTGTGTGGTTCTTTATGTATTAAATCATAGGTCAAATACAGGGTGTTTCAAAATTATGTACAATAAATTTAGTGACATATTCTTCAGGTCAAAAGAAGACGAAAATGTTCTATAGCACTTTGTCTGGAAACGATTTGTTTGCGAGTAATCCAATATCATACAGTAGGGAAGCACGGTAGTTAGCGGACGATATTTTAGCAGTTCCAGCGTTTCGACCCAACACTAGGTTGAGTGGTTTGTTCCATTTAAACCTACTTTAGGGTTGTTCCATTAGCTGTGTACGGTTGTTTCCATTACTGTAGTTTCACTACTGTACATCCACTAGGAATATCAATTTCAGAACGTTTGCGTGCTTTGACATACGCATTACGATTTACATAAAAAAAAAGTCATGTACACGTATTCCAGTGCAGAATACACTGACTATGCACCTAATGTATGTTCTTACGGACGGAAATTTTGTGGAAGCAAGAAGACTCTACCAAGAACGCTTTTCAAATAGACGTTTGCCAAATAACCGAACATTTGTATCTGTCGACAGACATTTGAGGGAGCGTGGTTCCTTTGGCCGTCAAACAGGACAAGGGTGGCCTGTAGCACATTCTCTGGATGAGGAGGATGTGATGATTGACATCATACATGATGAACCACAGACATTTTGGCGGGCACTTTGAACAATTCCTGTAATTTGGAGCCACGGGTTTAGTTGGCTGTATTGCGTAAATAAATCGTTTCCAGACAAAGTGCTATAGAACATTTTCGTCTTCTTTTGACCTGAAGAATATGTCACTAAATTTATTGTACATAATTTTGAAACACCCTGTATAGTATTGGATGTGGGAATAAGTTTCCACCCTTTTCAGAAAGATGTCACTAGTGGTACTAATTTTGTGTTTGATGGAACAGCTGTACTTGTGTTATGAAGGCGTGTTTATGATCTTTGAATCGCAGTACAGGTCGAACCTCACTATAACGAATCTCATGGAACCATAAAAAAATTTTGTTATACTGAAACTTCGTTAAAATGAGAAAATGAGGGGAGGCTCTAATAGGCTAAAAAAAAATAAAAAAGATGCACTAAAGCCACGTTAAGTTTTTATTTACTGTACGATACTGTATTTGAAATTTTGTACACTGTTTACAAAAGGTACATTGGCCCCAACTGCAATTTTTTAAGCATAGACATTGTTTTATTTCAGCTTTATTGAAAAAATTTGTGATCTTAGATTCCATGCGAAATCTGTGCTGTCCGATGAGAAGTGTGGATTCCGGCCCGGAAGATCATGCACTGACGCCACGTTCACTATTTGACAACTATTTAGAAACATGTCGAATTCCAAAAACCGATGTACGCTGCATTCATCGATCTCAAAAAAGCCTATGACCGAGTCGACCGGAATAGATTGCTCAAGGTTATGATTAACCTCGGATTCTCTAATCAAGTAGTTAGAGCAATCGCCAACACTCTGATTGACACGTATGTGAAAATCCGATCCGGCAAAACACTAACAACACCAATTCGGATAAACGTTGGTCTGGTCCAAGGAAGTGGGCTTTCTCCGTTGCTGTTCAATTTATACATGGAGGCAATCACACGAGAATGGAAGGTCAAAGACATCAGCGGAATCGACATCAACGGCACCAAACTAACACATCCTATATGCAGATTACCTAGTAATGTTTGCCAAGAACAAGGAAAATCTGCAATACAATCTGGACAAATTTAACAACATCGCATCCCTGGCATATCATATGAAAATTTCAATAAAAAAGATGATGGCAATGGTGTTTAAGGGCAAACAGACGAGAATGTGTCAGGTAACAATTGACGGGCAGCTAATAGAACAGGTGGATTCGTTTAACTACCTGGGCAGCCTTGTCAGTCCGAGTGGCAAAGGCGACATTACCAAAAAATGCCAGAAATTTGCAAGAATCAATGGAATGATGTCGAGGCATCTACGGAGACACATGAACAAAGAGACCTACATCAAGCTGTACAAGATAATCTCCAGGCCTGTTCTGCGATTCGGCAGTGAGACATGGACCTGGTCTAAAAGTGATCAACATAAACTGGAGGCAGCTGAAATGCGTGTATTGAGACCACTTACCGGACACATGTTGCGGGACCGAATTTGGAACGAGGAGATACGACGACAACTGAGCATCGACAGCATTGTGGACAACATCCGACAATATAGGCAACGGTGGCTCAAGCACATTGAATGGATGCCAGGCAATCGATGGCCTGTTCGAATGCTTAACTATCAACCACAAGGGATGCGAGCCTGGAGACTGCCTCGACGCCGGTGGCTGGAATCACTGGAAGAGGACGATCTGCCCTAATCCGTTAAGCCTAGATGATAATGATGATGATGAGATTGAAGTAATTTAAAACACGTCTCTTTTTCGATGAAATTCTCAATGCTGTTAAGATAAACAAAAAAGTTATCTGGTATATCATCACAGCGGTAAAGAAATTTTCGTACTTTATCGAGATAATTCATGGTAAACTGTGGAGTCACATTTTCATCTTCTTCCTCTCCTTCTCCGCTGTCAACTAGGTTACGTTGTTGTACAGTCACACTTGTGACAGTTTCATCATATGTTAAATCATGTACCATCTCTACATTTGAAAGCATCGACAAAGTTCTCAAACAGAATTTCATTTGAAACCCCTGTTGAAGTTGCCACAGATGTCCAGAGCTGTTCAATTTCATCATCACAAACTTCTTCCATGTCTGGATCTGCCCTATCCTACTTTTGAACCAACACTTTTTGATTGAGGAGACTTTGACTGAATCCCATTTCCATTGCTTGCTTTACATCTATTTTCTTCTCTGATGCCGATTCCAGATTCAGAAGGATTTTTCTTATTAGCCGCTTTCTATATTGAGCTTTTACAGAGCGGATGATATCTAGGTCCAAAGGCTACCATTTCTACTAGCCATTATATCCAGTGTCTCTTACTGCATGGGAGGGCAGGGTCAACAAATTACAGGGAATTTCAATATAAATTTTGGGGATATTGCATTATTTTAATTGGCGACTTAAGACAACTGCCGCCAGTTCGAGCGAGTCCTATTTATAAGCAACCTAAACAACGCATGGTAGGTCCAATTTTGTGGCATCATTCAATAACTTACAAATTTGGTCACCAGATGGCGAAAAACGACAAATTCAGTGCTGCCACCCATGGTGTGTACGAAGCGTATAGTCGATGAAGTGATGGGCGATACTACAGTACTTAGGTATCGAGTATCGATTCAAAATTCGTTACATCGAGGTTTTGCTGAAGTGTGTGGGGGCTCAAAAACGTGTTTGTTAAAGCGAAATTTTGTTAAACTGAAATTCGTTAAAGTGAAGATTTTTGTACATTAGATTAGTTAGGTCTAGGCGGGGCCAGAAAAATAATTTGTTAGAGTGAAATTTCGTTATAGTGGGGTTTGTTATAGTGAGGTTCGATCTGTAGGTAACATTTACCTGAAAGAAGCTGGATTTGTGGGAAGTGTTGCTCCATTACTATGTTCTGAAGAAAAGTGCTGCTGAAACACATCGAATGCATGTTGATATTTACAGTGATCATGTTCCGTCGAGTACCATGTGTGAACCAGGTTCTTCAACTCCAAAACGGAATATCCACAGTTCTAAAGTTATGTATCTGGTGGGATCAAAAGGGAATGGGATGGGAATGTTTATGAGTTTCTAAACCGTACGAAACCATCACTGGGAATGGGATAATAGGCACAAGCTGATTCTGCTACACCACAATGCTAGGCCCCACATTGCAAAACCGGTCCAAAAATACGAGGGTAATTCAATAAGTAAGTTACAAATTGAAGTTGCGACCTTCAATTTTTAATTAAGTGCGGGAAACTGTCACCGCTAGATAGCAGCACTTTCTAGTTTTATTATGACGCACAACGATCGTTCTGCACATGGTTGCGCCCCTGAGTACATGTACCACAACAGAACAGCGTGCCGTTGTGCGTTTTTTGTGGGCAAAACATATGGAAGCAAAGGATACCTACAAGGAAATGCTGCCTGTGTATGGTGAACATTGCCCGTCACGTCAGGGAATCCATAATTGGGTGCAGAAGTTCTCGGAAGGGCAAACAAGTATCGAAGATGAACATCGAGCCGGTCGGCCGGTGGAGATCACCACGCCAGAAACGTTGCAGCGCGTCGAAGACATCATCCGAGCAGATAGGAGGGTAACCGTTGACGCTGTAGCAACCGCTGTTGGTTGTTCACGTGGCCAGGCTTACAACAACATGCATGAGCAGCTAGGCTTCAATAAAGTGTGCTCCCACTGGGTGCCACGCCAGCTTACACCACGACACAAAAGCCAGAGAATGGGCTTGTCATTGCAGCATCTCCAGTGCTACCAGGTTGAAGGAGACGACATGCTTTCTCGGATTGTCACTGGTGACGAGTCTTGGGTGCACCATTATGAGCCTGAGACGAAACATCCCTCGTCCCCAGCGCCCAAGAAGTTTAAGGTAACAACATCGACCGGGAAAGTCATGTTGACGGTGTTCTGGGATTGTCAAGGCATACTGCTCACCGAATTCCAACAACATAGCCACACAGTTACGTCTGCCTCGTACTGCACGATTCTGACAAAACTTCGTGCCTCCATTCGTCAGAAGCGACCAAGCCTCCTCAGTAAAGGGGTGTTGCTGCTGCTTGACAATGCCCATCCTCATAGTGCCAATCAGACCACAGCAACGCTGAGGTCATTCAGGTGGGAGGTCCTCCAACATCCACCTTATAGCCCTGACCTCGCCCCGAGCGATTTCCACTTGTTTGGCCCTTTGAAACATCATCTTTTGGGAGAACGCTTTCCTGACGATAAAGTGGTTGAAAGAGCAATGCGCGCGTGGTTCCAACAGCAACCAAAACAGCGTTCTCCCCAGAAAATTTTATCGGTTGGGTGGAAAGATAAAGTAGCCGGGCGGACAAAAATTAAAAACAAATAAAATATTATGCAGTGGTGCGCAGTTTTTCGTGTATTCAGCCGGGCGGTCACCAAAATCTGCCGGGCGGCGCACCCGTTAAAAAGGGCCTGGGGAGAACCCTGCAAAAGAATTTTACGCCATAGGTTTCCAGGGACTTGTGAAACGGTGGGACAAGTGCTTAAATTTGTATGGAGATTATGTTGAAAAATAAATGTTGTTTGTATGTCATTATCTCCATTCATTTCTTTTCAATCACGATTCGTAACTTAGTTATTGAATCGCCCTCGTACTTGGAAAGAATGAATTGGGAAATCTTGCCACACCCGCTGTATTCACCAGATATTATTGTTCCTTAGGATTTCCACTTATTTGGTCCATGGAGTTGGTCCTTTCTGGTGAGCGGTTCACTTCTCATGAAGGATCGAAAAATAGCTTAATGAATGAATCGAGCCAAAAGAATCTGAATTTTTTGCTTTGAGGAATCCGTTTACTACCTGAAAGATGGGAGAAAGTTGTTGCTTCCAATGGGATCTAATCTTGTGTTTAAATAAATGACTAATTTGTATTTAAAATGGGCAGACACTTATTCCCATAACCAATAATCAAATTAAGAAGGAAAGATACTCGTTCCGATCTCAAGGCTGTTAGTGAGTTTCGTTATTTCTTTTTTTATCTTGAAGCTTTCATCTTGCTTCTGACATTAATTGCCAAGGGTTTCAGTTTCCCTACAGAAAATATTTTTATGGAGTAACACTATTGCGACTAACATACAGTGCGTCTCTTAATTTAGTAGACACCTGTGAATATTAAGAAAAGCGATAAAAATGTTTTGCAAGATGTTTTTTCTTTTCATTTACTCTTACTTTGGAACAAATACAATATCAAAATGCTCCGCTGTGTTAATTTTAGTCAAAAAATAACAATATATTAAAAAAAAGCAAAAATGTATAAAAAAAAAACGTGTCTCTTATTTTAATGGACAATGTTGCCTTTTTTGTTAAAACAAAGTTTTTAATAATTGATTGAACCACCTTTTGCTTGAATAAGTTGGAATACTCTTTCTTTCATAGAAATTATTAATTTATGAATAATGTTAGGGTCAATTTCATACCAAGAATTCATGATTGCTGTCTTCAAAGATAATACATCATTAAACTGCCGCCCATCGTCGTATACATTGCGAACAAAAAATCCCCACAAGTTTTCAATAGGGTTAAGGTCGGGACTTCTAGATGGCCATGACATAACATCAATATTCTTTGATTTTAGCCATGATTGAGTGGCACGAGAACTATGACACGGTGCATTATCTTGCTGCAAGATCCACTGTTCTCCACATAGAACGCGTCCATAAGGCACTGCATATTCATTTAATAAATCTTGATGTTTTTCAGAATTTAAACGACCAGAAACAAATGCAACTGGCATCGTACCATTAAATGAGAACCCTCCCCATACCATCACTGATCCTCCACCTTGCACTCGTGATGAAAACACTGCTTTGTCCTTTCGTAAATCATGCCAGTAAGAGTTCAAACCATCAGGTCCATCTAGGTTGAATTTTTTCTCATCGGTAAACATAACACTGAGCCACTCGTCGTCCCAAGTCGTGTGCTTTTTCGCCCACATCAAACGTTGCTTCTTGTGCTGCTGTGTCAGTGGAGGTTTACGACATTTTTTGTGTATGCCAAATGAGAAGAACTTGACAAAATTTTCCAGACAGTGTTTCTCTTAACAGGCAATTTTAAATCAGCTAAAATCTTTGAAGCCGAATGTCCTGTTGCTGCAGCTTCGTTTATGATGTGTCTCTTATCGCGTTCTGTCAGTTTTGGTTTGGATCCACGCTTTTTCTTGCTTCTTTTTTCATTCCCGTTTTTGAGGAATAAAGCCTATAGTGCTAGCAGGCTTTTGAAGTTGCTTGGCAATTTGTCGAATTGAGCTTCCATCATCTCTAAGTTGCTGAATTCTTCCTTTCTCAAAATCAGTTAGCTTTTTGCGAGTAGCCATGATTAATGAGCAAACTAAAATAGTTCCTTAGACCAAAAAAATATCTTTTGAGTTATACCAACTGTTGCATATCATTTATCATTGCTTGGAAAATGTCCATACCCCCCTACAGCCAACAAATGTGATTGTCCATTAAAATAAGAGACACGTTTTTTTTATACATTTTTGCTTTTTTTTTAAATATATTGTTATTTTTTGACTAAAATTAACACAGCGGAGCATTTTGACATTGTATTTGTTCCAAAGTAAGAGTAAATGAAAAGAAAAAACATCTTGCAAAACATTTTTATCACTTTTCTTAATAATATTCACAGGTGTCCACTAAATTAAGAGACGCACTGTAGTGCCTCAAAATTCCTAATGATTTTGTCAAACAGAATTAATGCAGAGGGTTGAAGCAGTTAACAGTGAATGATTTTGACCTTCTTGCATGATTCCTCTTAATACATCATGCATGACAGCTGCATGTGACTTAAGCACATGTATTGTCGAATATGTATACACAATCAGCTTATGTATACCATTAAGCCTATAATGGTAGCAAAATTGAACAGATTTTGGAAGCGATACATATGCACCCTTCCTACACAGGTTATGGTTATTTCCTAATAAATGGAGCAAGGTCTCATCATAAGTAAAAGTACCATCGGTAATGTTATTCAGAGGAACAAACAGCTTTCACTTCGGGACAGGGTCGTATTGAAAAACAGAACCTAGCATGCCCGTAGCACAGCCATTGTGAAGAGAGTTTGAGCTATGGCATTCTTAGAAAGCCCACATACACTCCGCCATATGGCCAAGAAGCTGGGTGTGTTTCAAAGTAGTGTCGGGCAATCATGCCAGAAAATTTACAAATGATACCTTGCACATCACAGATGGCAATGGGTGGACGCTATAGATGAAGATTGGGCATACCTCAATGCACTAATAAGCCGAGAGCTATTCATTAGTGTTGTGACAAATACTTTTTGAAAGTATTTGAAATTCAAAATACAAAATATGTGGCTACAAATGTATTTTAAAATATTTCAAATACTTCCAGTCAAATGTATTTCAAATACAAAATACTAAATACGTATTTACAAATACAAAAAAATACTTTTAATTTATTTACGATTATTTACAATTTTTCTTCAATAACAGCAACTTCAAATTTGGCAACACTCAGACGGAAAATTTGCAATCTGGGCCCTGTCGAAAATATACAATTTTTTTTATTATTTTTTAAAGATGTCGTTTATACAGGGTTTCTAGCAAAACGATTTCGTAAAATTTCCTGACTTTTCCTGGTTGATCACGTTAGTTGAACCCATAACTATAAATTCATGAACTTAACTACAATGAATTAAAACGTTACCCATTTTAAAACTTATCTTGAAACTACCTGTGGCACAGTACGAACAGGGTTGCCAGGTTCAAACACTAGTGGCTCGCCCAATCGGGGAACTGAAGTAGCCCAAAATCGCCCAATGCATGAAAATAGCCTTCTTCCCTGACTTTCCAGAATGTGAGAACCCTGTAAATCTACATTCTGTCTATGATGTAAGCTTCCAGCCACGTACATTTTTAGTGATCAACAAACAATATGATTTTTGGTAAAAAATTTTATTTTCGCCCATTTACCCATTATACTGTAGGAAGCACCAACAGTATTTGATTAAAATATCCACTTCCACTCCATGCCATTCGCATTATAAAAGAAAATAAAAAATAATTATGTGCTAGCTTTTAAGCTATTGAAATGAAAAACAAAGAGAGAAGATAAACCTAAAAACTGTGAAGTCCTCTAAAATAATTAGGCTACTGGTCCTGCTGCATGACAATCGAACAGTGAAGTGAAAAGAAAGATACGAGTGGTCCAGGAGCCAAGCTCACTTTGCACGCTCGCCCAAAGAGGACATACACTGAAATGGGAGAGAAGCCTAATGAACCTCTTTAGTCCTCCAGAGAAGAAGTCCCCAGAAAGGACGAGAGTCGGATTGTAGATTGACGAATAGAGAACTCAAAAATCAGCAGGATCTAAAAGATCCAATAGTTGGGGAAGACGGCCTTGTTAACGTCATCAAAGCAGACACCCAGGATATGGCGGGGTCTTCGAAACCTGAGGGGACCCTTAACAACGAGTGGATGGTCCAGAAACCAGAGTACTTTCATGGTTTTCCATCTTGGGTAGAATGTTCTTCATAAGTGTCTGGACAAATGAGCCTATGTGGGTGCCATCTGCTGCACTTTATTTATCAGCTTATATATACTCAATTGCGTATAAAGCACCAATGGGAGGCCAGCGCCAAATTTTGAAATCGGATTGGCTACTGTATCCAGTAAAAGAACAATGATATGACCAAATTACGCCTCTGGTCTTCTTGTCTCGTCCTCATTTTAATAATTGTCTAAAACCAGTTTTTTAATTGGAAAATAATTTCGCCCAAAAATCGTCACAACATTCGCACAAAAAAAAATCTCCCAAAAATCGTCACATGCAGTAACTACGGTAGTAGCCCAATTCAGTCACAATCGCAAATTTGAAATTTTAGTCGCAATTTGAACAAAAAAGTAGCCCAATTTGCAATAAATCGCCCAACCTGGCAACCCTGAATACGACCTTTTTCGCACGGCAAAGCACAACTGCAAGCAGTATTCAAGCAATGAACGAATTAACTAACTGCAATGAAATCAACAGAGGTTTTTTTTGGTTGGGAATCGGAATCCCATGATCCCCCATTTGGAGTGGGAGTCGTTTTGATTGGCAGTACTGCTGATTGGGAAAATCGACTGGTCCAACAACAATTTGAGGGGAGGAATAGTCATTTAAAATTGAAAAAAGTATTTGAAATACAAGATACTTTGAAAGTGTATTTGGAAATACTGTACCAAATACTATAAAAAAATTGTATTTGAAATACAAAATACTAAATACAATCAAATACCCTCAAATACTTTCAAATACTAAGTATTTCAAATACATCACAACCCTACTATTCATTACTGTCATAAAGATGACAAAGGACTGAAGTTTTCCAAAGAGTTTATGGTTACAACTGTATACAGGGTCGGGACACTTTAATATGACCATCTCTCCTCGAACATGTTGGAACGTTCCATGGTATGCAGATGAAAAATCATTGCATATCATTAAAAGCTGACAAAAGCAGACGTGTTGTAGCATCCGTTGCCACAGCAATTGTCGCCGTCATGGGCAGAGCAAGTGACCTGTCGGACCATCAAAAGGGGATGATCATTGGCTATCGGGCCAAGGGGGGCAGCATTTTAGAAACGGTCACCTTTGTGAACTGCTCTAGGGCTGCCATTGTGAAGGTGTACCGCGACTGGACGAACCAGACTGTTTCAAGCAACCGAAGAGGTAACTGTGGGGCCCCACGGGCCATCGATCCTAGAGGCGAGCGTTGGTTACGACACCTGGCCAAGACCAATCGGCATGCCACTGTTGAGCAACTGACACAGCAAACGAACAGTGGGGCCACTAGGCGTGTCAGCACCAAGACAGTGCAACGATCCCTCTTGAGGTTGGGGCTCCGGAGCAGGCGTATGGTAACAACACCCATGTTGACGCCTGTGCATCACCGAAAACACCTCCAATTCGCAATGGACTATTGCCATTTCTCTGATGAGTTGCGGTTTCTGGTGAACAGAGTGGACGGAAGAAGGAGAATTCGCCGGGAAGCATCCGAGAACAAGCATCCCGACACCATCCTTGGCAGACGACAGGCTGGTGGGGGAGGTGTGACTGTTTGGGGGATGTTTTCTTCGTATGGTCTGAGCCCACTGATACCGCTGGAGGGTACACTGAATGCTGTTCGTTACCTGACAATCGTCGCAGACCAGGTACACCCCTTCGTGTCGACAGTGTTTCCTCAGGGTGATGGCACCTTTCAACAGGACAATGCTCCCTGCCATACTGCCAAAATTGTCCACGACTGGTTCGAGGAGCATGAGGATGAATTCAAGCTACTCCCACGGCCACCAAACTCCCCGGATCTCAACCCCATTGAACATTTGTGGGACCATCTCGATCGCCATGTCCGCAAGCTGGACCCTCCACCACGCACGGTAATAGAATTACGGGATACATTGATCGCCGAATGGTCCCAGATACCTGCAACCACCTTCCGAGGACTTATTGACTCTCTGCCACGTCGACTAGCTGCTGTGCTTGTCACCAAAGGCGGATATTCCGGATACTAGCAGGTGGTCATATTAATGTGTCCCGACCCTGGTATTGTGTTTTTAGTGAGTTGAGGTTGCACAAGGTGGCTAATGATAAGGTAACCAGATTTGTTAATTCGAATATCAGGATGGGATACTGGGGGAGGAGGGGAAAAAATTTTTTTTTATAAATATAATAATATACAAGATACATTTATTTTTCAAAATGAAACTATTTCAAAATGCTAAAATAAGTATTTTTAAATTTTCCTTTAGTTTATATTTTATAGCAATACTGTAATATAAATGACCTCAAGTCGGTATCAGGTAGTTCGTCGAATGTCATTTCGTTGAGTGTGTCAATTGGTCGGGTGGCTAGTTCATCGGAGGTCAATTAGTCGAAAATCAGTTCATTGAGGGTTCAGTTGGTCGAGCGAATAAATAAATGCTTAGGTAGGTTAAGTTAATGTCAGCTTTTTTAAACATTGTGATATAGGGGCTAAATGAATTGTAGGCACTGTAAACGTGATCTTGTTGACAAACATGTGCTGCGATTGGTGTTGGGCTTAGTGACAGATTAAAAATACAGTACTTTTACAATGTATTTTTAATCTATGGTTTAGCCAAAGCATAGGTGTCCACATGAAA
>JAHWFO010069401.1:0-21210 GCA_023313115.1 Rhysida immarginata | reverse complement strand
TTGCCCCGAGCCTCGCATTTACTCTGAAAGCCACTGTGTAAGTACTTATCACAGATTAACGATTACACAGATACGACAAATGATGACGTCCTATGGAGAAAAATGGAAAGTGGTCACGTGATTGTGCTCCAGGCTCTCGCCAGGTTCGTTACAATTTATGACTAGACTAAATTAATGTATATAAACAATGAGAAATACACTTTCTACCACATAAAAAATATAATATACACTTTTGGAAATTTACATATAAAATTTTTTTATTAAACATCAAAATGTTTCCAAACAGCGAACCCGGCGGTAGCCTGGGGCATGGCTACAGTCGATGACGTCAAAACAATGAGCTTAAAGTTTCCATTACTTTAACATTGATTATCGCGTCTGTGTAATCTTTAATCTGTGGTACTTACTAAAGTGGCCGGCAGTGTATTCTACGGAGGGTTGATTCAGATAAAATGAGACGACTTTAAACGCCGCGTATGACCTTGACGGAATGTGATTTGCATGACTCGTCCACTATTCATGGGGATTAGCTTTGTATGCACTTGTTGCTGTTATTTGGGACATTTCGTGCTGAAACATGGCTTCCAAAAATCACAGCTTTTTGGGAAGGGTATATGTTTGGCCTTTCCGACGCTAACTTCAGTCTTTCGTGCATTGTGGAATTATGCAAATGAAATGGTATTGTGGTATCCAAAGCTACTGTGGGTCGAATAATCAAAAAGAACAAATTGCGACTATCTAATGAACGTGGACGAGCAGAAAAGCAGACCAGAAACAAGCCCCAGCCAACACGCCCAGCTCAGGTGGTGCGAGAAATCCGGTCTGAAGTGCTGAAAGAAAATCCCCCAAAGGAAAGGTATTTCACAGGCAACAGTCGCCAGAATAATTCATGACAATCTTGGGCTGGCGCGACGTCATAAAGCGCGCGGTCACAGACTGTTGGCCAGGCGCGTGCAGGAACGATTCACCAACGCCAGAAAACTGTATGAAAACCATCTTGCAGGTGACCGATGGAAGTGGGTTGTCTCCTTGGATGAAGCTTGGGTGTACCTCGATAACACCAACAAACCCAGGGCAATTTACTATCGCGAAAGAGGGGGCAAGGCCAGGTCCGATTTTGTCCGAAGGTGCAAGGAAAAATTTTCAAAGGGCTTCATGGTGGTTGCCGGATATTGCTCACGTGGACTGCTCACGATTCGTCGAGTTCCTGGAAACTGTAAAATTAGTGCAGCTTACTCCCAGAGTAATGGACCACATATATCGGCAGGATATCCCACGTCTGTACCCTGGTGAGCAATCAAAAGTTTGGATCCACATGGACAGGGCATCAAGCCACACTGCCAAGTCATCTGTGGCATACTACATGGAGATGGAACAGGAGACGGGCATACGAGTTATTACCTTCTCTCATGTGCCTGTAAAATCTCCTGACGCATCACCGATGGATTTCTGTGGTTTTGGTCTCCTGAAACGACGGCTCGGAAGTCGCCGACCAAGAACCGTTGATGGACTATGGAAAGTGTGTCAGCAGGTGTGGAACGAACTTCCCATGGAGTCCCTCAAACTCAGCCTACTTCAGTGGAAATTACGGTGCCGGACGATAGTCCAACAACGTGGTTCTCACATCGAACACAACCGATGGCGGCGCCATGGTATTACACCATCGTAACAGAACTGCAAAGTCGTCTCATTTTATCTGAATCAACCCTCCGTAAAGGCAGTTTTCCGTTCAGCGTTTTTTAAGCGACTATGCTACTGTGCCCGCGCCACGAGAAGGCGGCTGCGTTTCCAAAATCTCTCACATAGCGCGCTAGCTGCCTTGGCCAATCCATTTTGCTAAAGGGTAGGAATAATATACTGCAAAGTTACTCAGGGCTTGGAAAAAGTTATTTTTGTAAATGGAAATTCGTGCAAAAATGGTAAAAGGGAAAACGTTACATTCTGAAGGAAGGAAGGTTGCTCTGACCGTCATTTCATTTCATTTCTTTCTCCAGCATAACTACTATAGAAAAATGGATTGGCCAAACAACCTAGCGCGCCATGTGAGAGATTTTGGAAACGCAACCGCCTTCTCGTGGCGCGGGCACAGTATCTATACACTTTTTTCTAATTAGCGATGCGTTCGCGTTTTTTAGGCGACTTTTGCAGATCTGGCATGTGGTTTGCGTGAAGGCTCTCGGGCTGGCTGCTCTCCTCCCTAGATTTCATTGAATCTTTCCACGCGCACCAAATCATAAAAATATGTTGACTATCGGTGGAATTTCAGATGCCATGTTTTCAAAGTGATTCTATTTCTTCCACTAATCAGATTAGAGTCGAGTCAAAAAGCGCTGTCTGAAAACCATCCTTGCGCGCTTGTGAAATAAGTGGTGATTTTTATGCGCACACCCAAAAGTCGCGGCAGATTTCGAATCGCTGAAAAAGCGCTGAATGGAAAACCGGTTTTAGATAAAATCTTGTAAACATTCCAAGGAGGAGTTTTAGCAGTCAAGCAGAAATACATTTATACATTTATTAACAAGAAATTACTCCCCCGAGTAGGGTAAGGCACGTAGCAGATCCTGCGGTCATCTATTTTTACCCCTTTATCTGCACTTTTTACCTCTCCTCAAGTTTTTTAATCAAAAAATTGATTTTCTCGAACGTGGTATGTAGAAAATGTAAACAAGCTCGTATCTTCTTTCCTTTCTCATCATTTCAGAACGTATGATATATCTCATGCCATATGTTGCCATAGTTCTAAAGATCAAGTGACTGCCACCCCCGCAAATCCGACCTCACTGGAACAATTGGGCCTGATATTCATAGTAATGTAGATCTTGCCTAGAGGAATCTGGATACTGAATTTCACGCCTTTACGTACCTAAATAGCACATAGATATGTTGTCCTCTCTGAATACCACCCCCGTAATTCCGACCCCAGTGTACCAATCAAAACCAAACTAAATAGGGCAGATGGACATGCCCATAGTAAACTACATTCCGAATTTCAACCTTCTACCTCAAAAAATGTAGAAATTATAAAGGGGGCGGACTGACATTATAAAACCAATAAGTGGCTCCATTTTTCCGCTACTTAATAATATAGATTATGAGCACTTGAGCAATCGTGCGTCGACAAAGCGATTTCACGTGCGCGCGCCAATGTCAGTAATGCCACGGTCTATAGATATTCATGGTCATCGAGCTCCATTGTTAAAATGAAGCTAAAGTTTCTAGCTCCCAATAGGGCGGGAACTCTATTGAAAAGTGGCGCTGCATGTACCATTGGCCCAAAAGCGCCTGTAGCGCCGCCCTATCGACAGACAGAAACTTTACTTTCATTTACAGTTTCAATGAAAAACCTCTATCGCAGGTCACGATCGGCCCTGATGCGATCTATGCGGCACCTGGCGCGATCTGTTTTCCTTAGCTTCTCGAAACAACGGAAAATGGCCGAAGCTCGATGACCATGAATATCTATAGACCGTGGTAATGCTTAAAAGATGAACAGAAAGTAACTATGTATTCCTTCTTGACAAATCGATTGTTATATGACATGCCATTATCTTGGTATTCTTTACACTCACTGTTTTAGCACGTGAATTCGACTTGAAGGGGTCCACGAAAAATTCTGAAAAGTTGATACGGCCGAGCTAAGACTTTGATGGTCATATTTCTGAAAATAGAATTTGAAAAAAGTTAATTCGTTTTCAAGTTATCGTGCAAACGGCGGACGGCCGGATAAACGTGCGCATTCTTATCAGTAGCTTTTATGCTAAAGCAGAGCCGTAGCCAGGACGTTAGGGGGTGGGGGTGGGGTCGATTTTCAAAAATTCCACGGAGTCGGACCTTTTTCCATAAGGGGTTGGTGGTCCCCCCCCCCCCGCCCCCCCCCCCCCCCCCTGACTACGGGCCTGTAAAGCTCCTAATAAATTATCCTGAGAGAACTTTGCCGCATGTTTGTAGTGTTCAAAATTAATTGAGATTCGCTATTTCCTCATTGTATTTTATGATTCCGCTAATTCTGTTTGTTAATGATTTTATTCCAAGGATATTTGTTAATCGATGAAAGAAGTATTTTGTGCATATTTAAACGTACAGACCAAGTGTTACACTCTCCAACGGCCCAACATCTTTTTACAGCTGCTTCTCGTACACATTTCCATTTAATTACCCAACAACGTCAGTACGTGGATGTGCCTAGACGAATTGTGCCCGAATTATTAAGTAGCGGAAGAATGGAGCTACTTATTGTTTTCACAATGTCCGTCTGTCTGTCCGTCCGTCCGTCCCCTTCATAATTTCCATATTTTTTGAGGTAGAAGGTTAAAATTCAGTATGTAGCTTACTATGGGCATGTGCACCTTCACTATTTAATTTGGTTTTGATTGGCCCACTGGGGTCGGAGTTTCGGGGGCGGAAATTAGAAGGGACCAAAAGGTCTACGCGTATAAAGGAGTGAAATTCGGTATGCAGATTCCTCTAAGCAAGATCAACATTACTGTAAAGTTTGGGCAAAATTGTCCCAATAGCGTCGGAGTTGTGGGGGTGGCAATCACTTGGTCTTAAGAAATTTATGGCAACAAATAGGGTGTGATATATCATTCGATCGAAAATTGTGAGAAAGGAAAGAAGATATGGTTCTTTTATATTTTCTAAATACAAGGTTCGAGAAAATCAATTTTTGATTAAAAAAAAATGGGGGGTTAAAAAGTGCAGATGAAAGAAAAAAAAAAAAATAGATGAACTCAGGGTTCCGCTACTTTCCTATACCTTCCTCGGGAGGCTTAATTTCTTGTTCGGCTTGCTTATTTCATTCTATAGGGTGTCCTAAAGTTTCCATACATAGGAAAAAATAAACATTTTTATTTACTACAAGCATAATCCGAGCTGTACTTATACGTGTTCTTCAGAAGTGGAGAACACGCATCGAAATGTGTTTTCAAAACAATGATAGTCATGTAGAGCATATTACATAAATTCATTAGTTTTTAGATGATGGTCTCTTGCGTTTTATTAGGAGCTTAAACAAAAAGCTACTTATAAGAATGCACGCTTGGTCTTTACGTTTATCTGGCCGTCCGTCCGGCCGCCCGCCGTTTGCACGATAACTTGAAAACGGATTAACTTTTTCAAATTCTGTTTTCAGAAATATGACCATCAAGGTCTTAGCTCGGCCGTATCAACTTTTCAGAATTTCTCGTGGACCCCTTCAAGTCGAATTCACATGCTAAAACAGTGACTGTAAAGAAGAACAATCGATTTGTCAAGTATGAATATATTGTTACTTTCTGCATTATTGACATCGGCACGCGCACGTGAAATCGTTTTGTCGACGGCGTCACGCAAGATTGCTCAAGTGCTCATAAGCTATAAGTAAGTAACGGAAGAATGGAGCTACTTATTGGTTTTATAATGCCCATCCGTCCCCTTCATAATTTCTACATTTTTTAAGGTAGAAAATTGAAATTCCGAAGGTAGTAAGCTATGGGCATGTCCACCTTCACTATTTAGTTTGGTTTTGATTGGTGCACTGGGATCGGAATTACGGGGATGGGAGTCAGAGAAGACAAAAGATCTATGTGCTATTTAGGTACGTAAAGGAGTGAAATTCAGTATCCAGATTTCTCTAGGCAAGATCTACATTACTATGAAGTTTAGGCCCAATTGTTCTAGTGGGGTCGGAGTTGCGGGGGCGGCAGTCACTTGGTCTTTAGAACTATGGCAACATAGGGCATGTGATGTCATTCGATCGGAAATGCTGAGAAAGGAAAGAAGGTACGAGCTTTTTTACATTTTCTACATACTACGTTGATTAAAAAAATTTGGGGGGAGGGGAGGTAAATAGTGCAGATAAAGGGGTAAAAATAGATGACCGCAGGGTCTGTTACTTGCCTTACCCTACTTGGGGAGTAATTTCTTGTTAATAAATGTATTTCTGCTTCACAGCTAAAGCTCCTCCTTGGAATGTTTACAAGATTTTATTTTAATTGTATTTTTCTCATTTACAAGGTTAAAGTAATTCAAGTTGAAGCACTTCGTTGACTATAGCAGATTTTGACTGCATCTGTAGGCTATCCATGGCGTTTACAGTTCTTGGCCTTATTAATAAGGTAAAACTATTCTTATCTGAATATGCTAATAAAAACCAATTTATTAATTTCTTCTTAAAGTAATTTTATGTTATTGATGACTTTTTCCTTAATCAAGAATAAGGAGAGTTCGAGATCGACTCGCATCCAGCTGAAGATCTCTGGTGGAAGACGAGGACTCTTCACCGAATTGAGCATTGGAATCTCAAGATCAAATTATTTAAAACAAAAGCTGTACTTTTAAATATTCGAGATCTTGCTGTGTTTCAGTTCGACTACTTTCTCATTTGTTTTAAAGTTATTTAATTTTGCAACTGTATTTTTCTGAAGTAAATTGGCTTTTCATTAAAACACTTTTCCTTAAGCTGTTATTGTAACAAAACAGAACTTTAAGTAAATTTTAAGAATGACTAAAGATAATGAACTTTTAATTCTTAACTATTTTTCCATTTTTACTATTCAGACTAGTAACAGTCATTAGTTTAATGAAAAAGTTTATGGGTGTGACCAAATGCAACCAGGATTTATTGAATGGAAATGTTTTTAATAATTATTCAAGCAATTTAAAAATATGCAACGATATTTGAGTCTCATACCTTCAAATACCCGTGAGAGGCCAGAAACTGTGGACATCGATTAACATCAATAAAGAAATAAAAAACACAAATCTACAACCAGAGTTTAATAAAAGTTCCTATGTACATTTCCCTGACTAAATCAGCTTCTTCAACGAGGAACCTTGGACAATCAATATATTGAAAGCCTCATACCTTGATGAATAATTTTTGGTCCTGACTAAGGAACATTCAAAATAATTAAAAAGTAGAATGGTTATTAACGTTACCCATTTTATAATTTGAAAAATAATAATAACTAAAGTTCTTATCAGAGTCGTTAACAGTAATTAAAAATGTTATTTTTAATAAGTTACATCTGTAAATCAGTAATCATTTTTCAGAAACGAATGGTGTGCCAAAAATTCATTGATTCCAGCTAATCGGCTGTGTGACATGTCATGTTGACGTCGCGGTGTAATATGTCCAGTGATGTCACATGGTGTAACTGATATTCCAGTGATGTACCTTACTTGTGGTTAAGGTTAAAAACCCGACTATTGAGATTTAAAGTAAAAAAGGTGGGCTTGTCATGCTTACACCATCCTATAGACCTTATGAAACGGCTCCGGAGACCATGAAACGTAAATATCTGGTTAGGCATTAGGACACTATCCCTACCCCAATGGTGAGCAAAATTTCAAGCCAAAGATTGCTCCAAAATGAGCCTCATGGTTGTCTCATCTTTACAACAAAGAAGGAACTGAGCAGCGGCGTAGCTAGAGGTCTTCGTCCCCCACCCCCTTCCTCAAGTGACAAAATAATACACATCAAACTTACTGAAACAAAACTGTAAACTGGACAGTTCTGCATTGTAAAATGGCCAGTTCTATTGTCCCGATAAAAAAGCAATTTTTTTTTCAATGCAGTAGGCCAAAAATGTTCTTGCTACGCCCTTGGAACTGAAAAAATATCAGTGGGAAGAAGTATAACAAAGTTATCCATAAAATCGTAGTTGTAAGGTCCCGTCGCGCAAAACTCGATGCTGGGAGCCATTGTCGAAATGTGAAAAAGTAGGATGCCTGGTACCACATGTCGAAACGAGTTCTCTTTTGGCTTCTAAGATTTTTTCAAAAATAAATTTCTAACTGAATTTTTAGAGATACAAAATAGAAATGGAGCGTTTTTAACAATACAATTTTCAAAATTCATGGCTGTGGAATTTTCTTTCCTATTTTTCATAAATAATTTAAACATGAGGTGTAGCATAGTGTAACAACCCTCATTGACCATTCTTAAGTCATTCTTTAGATAAAATACTGTAAACATTTTACCGTCGATATACTTTTATTAACAGTTAGTGAAAGGTGATCCAAAAAAACGGGAATTTTTGAAATGCGTAGTGGCAGCCTCGAGCAGGTGGCAGCACTGAAGAAGAGTGACCTTGAGCAAGTAAACACTTTGGCATTAGACCGCGTGTTGTTAAAATCAACAGTGATGGAATCAGAGACAACAGATTGCATCGAAACTGTTGTTAAATTCTCTGATGAGCTCCGTTGAGTCTCATCGGAATTCTGGGTTGGAGAGTATGATTTGCAACAACCCGAAGCGATGTTTTCTTCGTTGAATCAGATCACGTGACCCGTTTGCGAACAAAAAATAATGGCGACATATGAAGCGAAGAACCCACGGTGGAGATATCGAACCACTCTACGTAATAAATTACTTTTGCTCACTTCTTATGTAGTAAATCGAAATAGTAGACCACTGTTCAGTTAAAACATCTTCATTACTACCGATTAAAATTCTTCTCGTGAAAATTCAGAGCCGTAGTGAGGAAAAGGGCCTACCCGGGCCTTAGCCCAGGGCCCTTGCATAGGGGAGCCGCCAGAGCTGTACAGAATAAAGATGGCACAAAATAAAATTAGGGAGTACAATTTGCCCGGGGCTCAATTTACTAAGCTATGGCATTGAACTAAGTCGTTGAATTGATATAATTCATCGCAAGGTCAGCCATATTTGTTTTGCTGATGACTGTTTAGGCATCAGTCGTGTTGTTAAATAGCGCTACCGTTGACTACAACACTGATTGCATCAGTCAACGAAAGCGATGATTTTAACAACACGCGGTTAGTAATCATAGGTCAGTGGAACGGGCAACAGCGTGCGTTAGCCATAAAAATGTTTTTAACCGTGTGATCTCAAGATTCGGTAACGTTCCCTGGCCCCCTAGATCGCCAGATTTGTCCGTTTGTGATTTTTTTCTTGTGGAGCTATCTCAAGAGTAAAGTGTACACGACTCGATCAAGAACTCTGGATGAGTTAAAACAGAGAATTCAAGATGAAATTCACAGTATTCCAGCTGAGATGTTGCAGGGGTCAGTGAGGAATCTCAACAGCAGATTTCAAGAATGCATTCGTAGAGGAGGACGCCATAAAAAATGATAAATTCATTAATGTTTCGTAAATGGCAAGTATACAGGTTTCAATTACTATGAATAAAATGTTTTTCTTCCATCACTCTTGGTTTTATTGGATTGTTAAAAAGTTCCCGTTTTTTTTTTTTTCCCCGGCCGCCGCCCCACCCGGCTAAAAAACAATCGAAACTGTTCCGTACTTTGATCGAATTAATGATTATGATTAATAGAAACTTCTTTGATAATAACCTTGTTAGAAGTTTTCTCTAACCCTACCTTTATAAAATACTGAAAATGCTGTCAGAGACCATAACATTCGAGTTTCCCTAATTTTGGGAAAACATGAAACATTATCTACTATTCAGACGATGTTACTATTTGGCAATTGTGGCTACTGAGCAACTTTTATGCAACTAGGCATTCAACCCATATACGTATCAAAGTGGAACGATCATTAACCTAGTAAATATTAATAATTAAATTACTGGAGTGTTACCGTACGGTTTGGAATCTTGTCTTTTTTTTCATTCCCCGTTCAATTATATTTTTAAAAGAAATGGTCAAGTGACTGGTTTTTTTGCAGAACCTAATGAGTTAATAAATTCCTTTCTATTTCTATCTGCTTGAGGGTCTTTTGTCAATTAAAATTCTTCTCACTGAACCCAACAATCCCACACATCCATTTCCCTTCCCTTTTACCCTTCGTTGGTCCTTGGAGAGCCCTTTAATAGGAATGGAGGGTTGACGATTCATTGCAGTCCCTCTCTTTCCACTTTCCTGAAAATCAGTTAGCTCGTATTGCTATTATTCAATTTAAGCGTTGCAAGAATTGCACGCACTTATGGTTCAAAGATATACGCTATGGTTTATTGAAGATTTTAATCACAATCAATGCTGAAAGGATTGTTACTATATACAGCAGTTTTCCCACAGACTTTTAGTATTCACATACCCTCTTACTTCCAAGCAGTAATCGATTTCGATGGAGCACAGATTGATATTGCACTGGAAATCCAAAACCGCACATAGAGAAACATTTTTGTATCCTTTGATGATGTATACCACTTCACAGATTAAATAAGTTGGGTTCTACAATGGAGTTATTGGCTGTCAAACACCTGAACTTATTTATGGGCCACCCTGTAGAAAATTAATTTTGGATTAGATATTAGAAGAAATATAAAATTGAGTAACCGACTTAATGTTGGATAAACGTGCGTGATTCGTACATAAGAAATCGCAGATTGGGGACTGCCGGATGTTTTCAATTATGTTAGGATTAAAACCGCGGCAAATAATTTATTGTGCCGTTAGTTTTAACTAGCAATTCAAGATTAAATCGTGAACAATAATGGTACAATTGCTTTGGATTTTGGAATATCTCATCCAAGCAAGAATAGATGAAGGTAGTAATTAAAGAATTAAACTTCATCTGCTCTTGATTAAACTAAATACGTAATACATTGTGGTTGCAGTGAGTTAAAGAATGATTCGGAACAAAGGACATTGTTTGTCACATTTTTAATCCTAACCTGATCAAAGCATTGGCTTTCTATATAAAATGGAACGAGCGCGGACGTTCGCTTGTTTCCGCGATTGAAACTAGAACTAGGTTTCAACTTTCTAGTCTGGCGGTCTAAACTTGAAATACTTCTCAATAAATTATTAATTTAAGTTACAAAACGATCCAGACTAATTCTTTAAAGTTTAAAAGATATGCAAGGTTATTCAAAATGGTACATCCGATTTCAAAAGACCGAAGTTTTGACTATATATTAGCAGTCATACTAACAAGGAACCCATCTTAAACGTGCTATTGTCTGGAATCGACCGTCAAGAAAACAATCTTCAGGGCCATAGACCTCAGCCAATATATTCTTTACAGAAGAGGATAAAATATGGCCACAGGGAGAAAAAGTTTCCGTATTTCGACGATGGGTCCATAAAGATGACCACCTGGATATGACCTCCTGGACAGGCATCTTAAAAATTAGGGGCAGAAGACAGTTTATCTTTGACCTCTTAGTAATTAACAGAAAATCCCTGAGCAGATAGGGTAGAGAAGAACCAATGACACACTTTTTCTCATTCCCTCCACACGTTTTGGGAAGAAATGTTTATTAATAATACGGAATGATGCACTAGGTAGTTAACCCAAATAATTTATTACGTGATTACTAAATATACCTTCTATGTTACCAGTTGAAATAAACCACGTATTTAGATATAAAAACCAGATTAAAATAAAATAAAGAGAAACAAATTTGAATTATTCTGTAATAATAATAATATAAATAAAGGCTTAGTAAAGTTAAGAAATGTGATCGCACTCATGCTTTCAGGCTTTTAAATGGGTTAACTTATTTTATAAGGTAATTTATTCAACATATGGACAAATCTAAATCGTCTATTGTTATCGAGATGGCATAAGAAGACATTAACTGACGTCATTAATTGCGAATTAACTTGAGGAGGAAGAAACGAGTTTTTCCTCTCAAAGAAATAAAAAACAGCCCATCATATAGTAAGGGATACATCATTAACCGGTTTGAATATTTCCAAGTCCTACTGAAGGTGGTGCTAAACAGGGTGGTGGCTTGGTTGAAAATCTCCCTTACCAAGTGAAAAAACAGTAAGAGGATTCTATACATACACGTGTTCAATTTTTTCAGTAGTAATTGATAAGCAAAAAATAACGTTCGTAATCACCAAGAAATTATTAATGTCGTGATATACTGAATGTAATTTTCCTATTTTAAAATATGATTACAATTCATATAATTCGGTTTTGCTTACATAGAATTTAAGGCCGATTCATTCAAAATAATATTAGTAAATCCATAAAAGATAAACATAGATATCGTTTTGATGCGTTTCATGAGGTTTATTCTCACTATAAAAACACAAAATAATAAAAATAGACTTTTGTGCAATAGTTATCAATTTACGATTTATAATTAAACCGTTATTTTCGTTTTAAAAAAAAATTAATAAATGAATGAAGAGTTAATAAGACTCGTTTGGCAATGAATCGGAAGGGTCAATCGTTTAATTGCAACAAAATAATTAAATAGAAAAATCCAGCAATATTATCAAAATACCAATTTCATTCAATTAGATAGTTTTGTCTGTTCAATTATTTAATAGATTAATGTTTAAAACAACCAAGGTTTCCTGTGAAATGAGATTCACTGACAAGTTGTTCAATATCGATCTAAAACTCATTAAATGTCATGTAATGGTGGAATATCTATAAAATCTGATTCCATATATCCATTTTTAAAACCCAGAGTAAAACGAAGCTAAAAAAATTCTTCACAACGCAATAATTTCCTCTTAAACAATATCAAATTTAAATACGTGAAGTTTATTTGATGAACTATTTATAGACGCAAATTCTTCCCTTCCTCGAATAAATTTACTTAGATTGATTCAAATATGGATTCATATCTCACTGGATGGAATATAAAACCTCGTCGAAATACCACGAATTCCAGTAGCTTCATAATCCAGTTGACGTATTTAAACAGGCGACTTTTCGATTTCATTAAAATTTGTCAGTCCTGCATGAAACGTATAACCAAAGTGGGGGGGGGGGGGGGTGTTGGAAACAAGTCGGCAGAGATAAAACGCTAAAGATAATGCCAAAAAAAAAATCATATTTCTTCTACGTCGACGGATGATAAATCTATTTTATCTTGATGAAAAAAAAATGATCGGCTGGAATTGAACCCACGACCACAGAGAATGATAAATTAATAATTAGGGATCTTCAGTAAACGACCTCGAGATAAAATGTCAAGAGCTTATCTATTGTTGCACACATTCTCTTTACGAATGCGTACATAGACCAACATTGGTAGAAAGCATTTTTTTATTCAAAAGGCATTGCTAATCGATAAATAGAAGGTACACTTGGAGCTGACCATTGATTTTTATGCGCGGGCCTTTTAGTCTAATCGTTACTTATCGAGTAAAAAAAGAACGATAGCAGAAAAGAACGATGTACTTTTTTTTTTTAAATTATCTTCTATCTCATCTTCACAAGTGAAACAAAAAGAAATGGATATGGTCTATGGTTGATTTTTAATAGTTGCTAATTCAAATTATTTAAGTTCTTGTAAAATTTTATTTTTGAAAGAAATATTAAATGTAAGGTGTTCTTGCTACGAAAAGTCTCATTAATCGAAGCGAAAGTCACAGAATGTCAATGATCGAAAATCGAGAGAAAATGAGAATGGAAACATAATAGCTACAAATAAAATGGAGATCGGCATTCTTTTGGAATTTAGTTTCATTTTCTTGTCCTTTTGTTTCTTCTCCTCTTTATAATAGCATAAAGCTTTCAAACGGTAAAATTTCTTCCTAAACTTTTTATTTTGCATTAGATTTTATGATCTATAAATTGAACTATGTAGCATTTACTTTCTTTAAGCAGAGTTCTTTAACCAAATGCAGTTGAGTTAGGTAGCAAAATGTTCTAAAAATACACTACAATAATAATAATAATAATAATAATAATAATAATAATAATAATAATAATAATAAACTTGTAGATATATAAGTTTAATGGAATTTTGTTAATCAAAATTACAGAATTATTAAAATCGCGGGATGCGCTCAGCGGCATCTCGAGCGAGTGATTTTTCGCTTATCATTTATCGTTGTAATCATTTTTAAATGTTAAAATAGTGTTTACTATTACGATAAAAAAGAGAACAACAAATATTTAAAAAAGCAAATTTGTTTCAAGTGGAGAGGATCAGTGGGAGATAAATGGTGCGAGGCTCGCGCTCAAGGTTCCTTTTCACTTCGAGAACCCTTTGTGATCGGAGGAGGACAACCGCCACCACCACCCCCACTACCAGCACCATCAGCTCCACCACCACCTAAGGTCACACAAGAATGGTTCAAGAATCGCCGATCGCCACGCTGCTTCTCGCGCTGCTGTGCGCATCAGGTGGGACAAGGTTCAACCTACGACCCCTTTCCCACCAGACCACACGAAAATTTCTTTCAAACAAACAATTCCACGACGGCTCTTAGTTCATTTTCACCTCCCTCGGTTTTCCTCCCTAAATGGAATGTCATCTATCTTTACAGGAGTTGCCGGAATCCAGATCGAATTCTTCCCCAATGATTTACATTATACCATTGGCGAGAATATCACCTTTACCTTTAACCTCAGGTGAGTCTCTATCCATCGTTTTTCTCTGCTTTCTCTTTTGACAAATTTTAATGTACAATCCATAATTAGTTCGATTTCTCCTCTTGAATCTGCCGAAATTATTGAAATAATTAACAAACCATTACTAGTACAGTTTCCGAATCTGCGATCGTTGAAGTATTAATTTTATATAACAGGCTGATTAAAGGCCGTAAGATTGCAAAATGAATAAGAGAATCAAGTATGCCGATTACGGTCAATTACATTCTGAAACTGGAAAAATCACGGATAAAATGTTAAAATGTTTAATATCCAATTTTATAAAAATAATATTTTGGACATTAAAAAAACGTTTTAAAACTGAATCTCTACTGGCCTCATCAGCTTATCGCATTACAAAATATGATTCTATCCATATACAACCAAACCTGTGCACAACGGATCAAAAACTTACAAACGCATCCAGGTTTCGTTCAAATTGGATCACCAGTTGCCGAGATAAGATTCCTTTCGGATATTTTCTCTAAGAAGATTTTTCAGATACTTGAATTTGAACAATCCCGTTATCATTGCTTTCTCGTGATTTAAAAAATATTAACTGAAACTTTTTTGTAGTAAATGAGCAATGGATATTCGGGTGACTTAACCAACTGGAAAGAGCTGACCCGGCGCCTCTGCTTTTTCTCTACTATGAATCTAATTCTTTCTGCAAATAATTTTTTGTTTGAATTTTTTTAGAATATCATACAATCTTTCTATAGATAATGTGTAAAAAATGACGCGAATTTTGCAAAACTCAATTGTCTTTTAAAGGTTTCCATCATCACTCCGTGACATTTGCATTTTGACAAAGTGATGAAATGCACACACACACACACACACACACACATAAAAAAAAAAAAAAAAAAAGATTTCGATAGACACTATCAGGCTCAACCCGCTCATCATATAAACTATTTGTCTATCTGATGGCCATGATCTTGAAGAGCTTTCTCTACCTAATCTGTCCCACTCGCGGATAACTATCATAACGTTCCCCGTTATCATTAGGCGTTATCATGAAATTATTCAACGATAAACGATGAGCAAATTGGGCGGGTGTTTTTCGCTTCCGGAATCGTGAATCTCCATTTTTTAATTTTTGTAAACTGTTTTAATTTATGTTTGTGTTAAAGGAAGTCCAGTTACGTTTACTTAAATGTAAGCTGACAATAAGATATTACCCAAATTGTTCGTTTGTTTCAGATCACATTAGTACTTTCAATATTTTTAATCGAACAACTGAGCTAATTGTAAATATTTTCACTTGTAGCCAACTGACAAACATCTCTGAAATTACTTTGGAATTGGCTTCAAGTATCAGCCATATCGATGTGTATCCAAAGAACTTTACAATTTCTCCGAATGCATCGTTCGAAACTCGAGATTTCACCATTAAAGCTGTGGGTGGGGGCCGAGCCGCCATTTTCGTCAGCAATTCATCACCTGCGATAGAAAAGTAATGGCCATACGATTATTGAATGTATTAGCAAATATAAGATACAAAAATTTTTTTAACTTTCTGGTCCTCATTCGTCTCTTTTCAGTGCCAGTATTCTGCGGGTGTACGCCTACCACTACGAATGGTTGGAACTTGTCACTCTGATCGTCGGCTGGTGTTACTTCGCCGCTTGGGCCTTTTCTTCATATCCACAAATGTGGAAAAATTTTCGGAGAAAAAGGTAATCACCAGTTCTTGGAGATAAATGTTATCAGATGTGCACGGTGTCTCCGAAACAATATGAATAACTTAAAAAAGAAAATGATTAATCTTCATAGGGAAAGCTAACTTTAAACAAGAAGTAAAAAGTTTCCTAAAAAAATACGAATATTTAAAGTTTATCCAACTCATCAAAACAAACCAAACGAATCGCCAAACAGGATTTAAACCTAATTTTAGCATATTATATTTAAATTAGAATATCTTTCGATTAATGCTCTACTCAGGCCTTCATTTCACAAAGTCACCTTGTATTCCACCGCACAAATCAGCGTATTTTAAGTATGACCATAAGCTTCAGTTTATCTCATTTTATTTTTTAATGTTTACGTCAACTGGTACCTTAGTCCGCTTGCTTTAGATTAAATGTTGAAAGTGATAATCATTTAGTACGTGTTAATCAACGTGCATTTATCTAATTAAATATTAGAGAAATTGCTTTGTAGTTTTTGTCTGCTTAGGATTGATATAAAAAAGTATACAAAATGTGCTTAAAATTCTAAACAGGATTGATCCAAGAGAATTTTAAGCAATTTTTCGGAGATATTGAAATATTTCGTACCGTTTTTATCCTCTTAAAAGACAATTTCTAAATTGCCAGCACCAATTTTTCTGCTGTAGGAAACTGAGATAGAAATTTAAGACGGAAATATTATATGCCTGTTCCAATGCAGGAATTTTATTTTACTCCTACTTCCCCAATGAACATTTTCCATCCTTATCCTATATGAGAGAAAAATATGTACCAGTTTCGCTTTCCAAATTTGCACTGCACAATTTGCGCAGATTAGCTGTCAAGAAAATTTTTTCCTCTCAGTCTTACAAACGCAATCATAAAGACACCACTCTAATTTCAGTAACATTTAAATTTCATTTTGCTTTTTAAATCTTTACAAAAATAAAAAAAAATCTAAATAACTTTTATGCAATTCCTAAAGTATATTTCATAAACCAGTCTAAATCTAAATCAAATGTATACCCGAAATAAAAACGAGCCATACAGAATAGAAAAAAGAAGAAAAAATCCGGTTAAAACAATTACTTAGTGTTTAAGAAACTACAGTATTAGCTTCCTGAACTTAGAACTCAAACGTATGATTAGATTTGGATCAGGAAAAGTAATCAATTATTTTATTTATTTATTTTTTGTCAGTGTTGTTGGTTTCAATCTGGACTATGTATCCCTCAACATGATCGGTCACACAAGTTACTTCTTCTTCAATGTCGGCCTCTACTGGATTCCCACCATCCAGGTAATTCGAATTATTTTCCCCCTCTGATTTGTAATAAGAAGCTAGAAATGTCACCAACAAATAAAAAATGACGACTATCAAAAAACAAATGGACTTGGCAAAATTCTGAATGATATCTAGCGAAGATAACGAAGAAGATAATACCTTCATCTAAATCTGATAATTCAGATGTCGAAAAGAAACGTATCTGGCTGAAATAGTAATTGTTAGGAAACAAATTCTCGTTTATTTGAGAGTTTTACAAGAAACAATGCTTTCATTTTTTCCCAGCTATGTTTTATACCTTCCCTTGAAACAAACATAATGGTCATCAATGAAATTACTATAAAATGCAAGACAATATTAGTTAATTTCAATAAAATTCTCCTTTGTAAAGTTTGTGACAACATAAAGTAATAATTAAAAAAAAAATTTACACCAAATCTTTGATGTGATGAAAGATTTGTGGAAATGAGTCTAAATGATGGAGTCAATATAGCAGAAATTTCTCAATTCCAATTTTTGCTATTTACTCCAAATCTAGACTCATTCCCACAAATCCTTCATCGCATCAAGGAAATTAAAACTACATTTGGTGTAATTTCTTTATTTATTAGGCTACTTTATTTTGTCATTAACTTTTAAAAAGGAAAATTTTATTGAAATTAACTAATATTATCTTACTCCTATCACTTAAATAATGCAAGATAACGTTTGCCTTGTCTTGAAAGAAACAAGCATTGCTGCATTTGTACTCAGTTTTGCTTTCGGCTCCTTAGCGCCAAGAAGACATTTCGTAGACAATCAATGTAGAGGAAAGTGACTAAAAGCGGGCCCCCATTTTGTTTTTGATATGTACAGGCAAAACTACGAAGTTAAAAAAAAAAAAAATGAAAAAAATATGGAACAAATATCTAGTTAAGTTACTTTATAGGTCTCACTATTAAAAACACCATAAAATAAATCAATTTTTTAAAATAAAAAGTTTTCCAAAACACTACTATTTTACCATTTCAAAAAAGTGCTCCAAAACCAGGTATGAAAAGAAGAAAATAAATATTGAATGAAAGAGAAACATTTATTTCCTATAAAAGCAATCATAAATAGCAAATTCAATATTTTTAATGGAATATCAAGTGTTCAATTACTTCAGAGGCATCTTAGATAAATAAATATTTTTCCTTAGGAAGTCTTTGTGGTGTAAACCTTGGATCCTACAACAGAATTCCAAGAAGATGAGAATAAGTAATCGTAAAAATATGATGAGGGGTTAGAACTACCTCATGTATTTTTTTTTTATAATTAATATTTTTCGATAACTACGATTTTTTTTTCAAATGATATGCTTACAATTTTTTTCCCTTTATAACGGTCAAACGATTTTATGAAAATATAACGGTTGGGAACATATTTTTCTTTCACGGAAAATAACATTGTAATAGTGGCTAAATAGAAGAAACTTGCCTGGTAATATGGTAAAGTTAATTAACAGCGCTACTGTCATGTCCAAATAGATCCGAATTAAACGGCATTAGTTAGATCCCCGAGAGACCATTTTTATAATTTCACCGTTCCTGTTTCGTATTCTTGCAGGAAGAATATTTTGAAATCCATCACCATGGCGTCAATCCCGTACAGCTGAACGACGTCCTGTTCTCAGTGAACGCAGTCTTCGCCACAGCCATCCATTGTATCCAATGTGTCATCTATGACGTAATTAATTATAACAAAATCGCCATTAAATCTTTTTCTTTTTTCCCCTTCCTCTCCTAATTTATTTCTTTGTTATTAAGCGAGGTGGACAAGTGATTTCTATGCCTGGACGAGTGATCATATCAGCCATCATGCTCTTCCTGGTCATCTCCCTGATATTGTCCTGCGCCTCCGTCATTACCTGGCTCGAGTATCTCTACTTTTTCTCCTATGTCAAGCTCGCCATCACATTCATGAAATACTGCCCTCAAGTAAGTACAAGAATTTGTTCTTTTAATTAAAACTTTTGCACGTTTAACAAGTTATCATTTTGATAACATTAGTCTTTCTTGTAAATTTTTTACATGACAGAGGTAAAACTTGAAAAAGAGACAAAAGAAATGTGAAATACTTGAATTGCTTTTAAAATGCATTTTTCATATAGGTTCTACAATTAAATCTGCGTCTTATTATAAACTCATTGGTCTGCAATTGCAACAAACTTACGATTTTTAAACAGGGAGAGGGCACGTTAAAGAATTTAAAAATCTTATTATTTGATAGAGTAGTCTATTCTTTAATGCATTCGAGATAAAAACTAGATGTGTGTGAACTTAAAGTTTGAACTTTACGTGTTATCCAAAACTTACATTGAAGGGCTAATAAAAATTTCTGCTAAAAGTTTTGCTAGAACGAGTCCAAAAACAAATCATTTTTTAAACTGATGGAAACTATTAGGCCATCCAAAGAAACGTTTACACATTTCAGAGATGTTTACTGAATATAAAAATAGCAGCAGTTTTTGAGCTAAATTAGATCGATTCAGGTTTCATTTTGTATTAAAAAACAAACAATAAAATAGCCTATAAGGAGGCTATCAGTCATTCAGTACTATCAAAAGATATAAAATAATACTATTCTCAGGTTTAATTGCGCCCCCACTAATTTTTTTTCTTTTTCATGTTATTCCATGCTAAATTTTAGTAGTAAATGGCACTAATAAAACAGTCATTGCTATCTTTTATTAGGCTTACATGAATTATCGTCGTAAAAGTACGGCCGGATGGAGTATTGGCTTCGCCATATTCGATTTCACTGGTGGACTTCTCAGCATCCTTCAGATGATTCTGCTCTCCTACAATTACGGTAAAAAATTTTCTATACAATTTCTCTAATACAGTGTTTTCCCGTTATAATGAAATGCTGGGGACCGTGAGAATATGTCGTTGATAACAAACAGCGAGCACTTGTTTCTAGGAATATGAAATGACTTTTTACCAAATGAAACAATACAATCAACTACCGAATACAATCTACTAAATCGCATATTTATTAGGCACGCCATCTAATATCGAATTGGGCTCACGCATTTACAAAACTGTCTTCAAGTGTTTTTACCCGGTTCCTCGATGACGGAGGTACGCAACTCGGGCAGAGTGGACGATTGGTGATTTCCAGTGCAGATAACCCTGTCGAGATTACCCCGCAAATAACGCGATCGGATTGGATCTAAAAATTGCGACGGCCAAATTCGTTGTCATGCTCATTGAACCAATAGGATATTCATTGAGTCTTATGGCATGGAGCCATTATCCGGTTGAAAAATGTCTTTGTTGTGGAGGAAAGATGGTGAGCATTGAACGGATAAACCTGGTTGGTAACAAGGTTCAGATATGCTGTGGTGTTCTACGAGGATCAATGGGCCTAAAAGCTTGCCATGAAAACATTCTTCACACCATATTTGATCTCCCACCTGCCTGTAAGATTGCTGCTGCATGAGGGGTCTATCAGAGACGCCATTCCCTGGTTCTATCACGTTTCAATAAGAATCGAGATTCATCGGACCATGCAATGTTCTAACAGACGAAAGCAGTTGAGCGCCTATTCTTCCTCATGTCCAACGACTTGTGCGTTTAAAAATTTCTTTGGTATTCCCTCATGGTACGTGGTTGTTATTTGACGAACTGTTGGGCCCCTTTGATTTTACCAACATGCTCATTTTTGGTAGCTCCTTGTCTTTCAGCATCTGTGTCCAAGATATATATATACAGGGTGGTCCATAAGTCTGCCCCCCCCTTTTATTTTTTGAACCGAAGCAGATATGTCAATTTTGATGAATCCAATGAATAGGAAGTTGTGGGTGGCCTATCCCATGGTGCACTTTTCATCATCCCAAATATGCAAATTAGGACACATTCAAAATTTATCTCAAAAACCGTAAGGGATAGAGAATAAAACGCAATTGCAAACTTGTTCAGCATAAAAAAACAAACAAAACAAAAAAGAATCATCCAAATCGGACCAACCAATCACCC